>PVHP010012247.1:0-43527 GCA_004024765.1 Zapus hudsonius
GGGGGGGGGGATTTTGCTGAGAAAGGTCTCATGTATCCCAGACTGGCCTTGAACTTATATAGACATGGATGGATGACCTTGAGCTTCTGATCTTCCTGCTTCCACTTCCTGAGTGCTGGGATTCCAAGCAGGTAGCAGGTAGCACCTCACCCAGTTTATGCACTGATGGGGATGGAACTCAGGGCTTGCATTCAACCAAATTAGCTATATCCTTACCGTTTTATTCTTAAAATTTGAATGTTTAAAAACAAAACCGTAGCAATATCTTTGTGGAGGCATTAACAAGGGAGGAAGGAAATTATAGAATGAGAAATGTGTGAGGGAGAACAAGATACAGGAGAGGTGGAGAGTGTTGCTCATTTGAGTGACATATCTGTGATGTCTTCTGCACACAGACTGTGATAAATGAATGCACAATGCACACCACGGGGCCCTAAAATTCAAAGCAAGGAGATTGTAGTCAAGTCAATATGGAAACCTATTTAGCACATGTGATGGTTAAGTTTTGATGTCAACTTGACCTTTCAAGTAATCTTGGGTGGGTCTCTCAGGATGTTTACAAGAAGGCAGCCTCTCAGTAGGGGGCAGGATGTAAAGAAGTTCAAAGAAGCTAGAACTAAGCATCCTTTCCTGTGTGGGCAGTGCAGGAAGGAAATTCCAGAGACTCAGGAAGCCATTCAGTCTATGGAAGGGTTGTAAGACCCCACCCTAAGCCTATATAAAAGGAAAGAAATTTTTCTCCTCCCCTTCCTGCCTCTTTGCTGTTCTGTGTGTATGGTGTTGGTGATAGGTTTCTCTCTCTGCTTGGACCTGTGAAAGGGGAGCAGCCTCTTTTGCATTCTGGAACTTCCCCTGTATCTATAGCTACAAATAAATCCTTTCCTCCCATAAACTGTGCCTGGTTTGAAGATTCATCCCAGCGGCCTGAGGCTGACTGTGACAGCACACATTTCCAAAAGAAACAGCAAGGAGAAAGATAACAGGATATAAACCCAATCTTATAAAAAATTACTTTAAATGCAAATGGATAAAACATTCTGATGTAAATCAGAGATTGTTGATCTAGGTACAAGGCTCCAATACATGCTTTTGCACAAGGATTATTTTAAATTTAAGAACAGCTTTAAGTTGACAGTACAATGATGGGTAAAGTGTATACCATGTAAATATCAATCATGTAAACAGTAACCCGAAAAAAGCTGGGGTGACTGGGAAAATGTTTGCTTTGAAGCAGAAAGCATTTCCCAAAGTAAGGAAGGGCACATCAAAATGATCAAGGGTCCATGATGCAAGGTCATGTGCTGTAGCCGTTATTTTAAAAGTCAAGATATATGTAAAGTAAAATCTGAATGAATTAAAGGAGAGATAGACAAGCATGAATTCTGGTTGGAGTTGTTAATTCTTCTGCTTCAATTGCTACTAGACACAGTAAACCAAACTTTAAAAGTAGGAAGAAATAGGATGTAGAAGATATCCAATCCCAATTACCTTCACACCATTGACATTTATGCAACGGCTCACGAGTCTCCAACAGTGTACATTTCTCTCTAGATACCAGTGGACTTCTCAACAAGGTTCATCATAGAATGAAACATAAAACCTTACTACTTTGAATTTATCCATTTGATTTTTCTTTTAAAGGAACTCAGGTGTGTATTGGAAAATGGACTCATCATTAGCACATGTGCTTTAGTACTTTTGATAATATTCATTGGGTGAAGATGATTAAAAAGGGTAGGGTGAGAGCTCAGTTGGTAACGTGTTTGCTTTGCAAGCATGAAGACCTGTTGGTCATTCTCAGAAGCCAATCACCACAGCAGGTGTGGTGTTGTGGGCCTGAGGTGCCTGCTCTGGGGAAGCAGCAGCAGGCGTAGGCATGGGGCATGCTGGTCAGCCTACTATCCTACAAGAGGACCTCCAGGATAATGAGGAACCCTGCCTCAAAGCAATGTTCCTGAGGGTATCACCCAAAGTTGTCCTATAGCCCCCCATAAACATGCACACACAATTATTGAAAAGGCATAGAGTACATTTCCCCAAATATATGAAATTTAAACTCATACCTTTAAAGCAACCCAGGGATGAAAAAAGTGATCACAAGGTAAATAGAAATTTAAGGTGAATTAAAATGAAAGTGCAACCTATAGTCCACGAAGTAAGAAAATAATGTTTATACAAAAATGTACAAATACATCTGTGACTTTTTGGTTGCTGTGAACAATACCTAACCAGAAGCAACACGAGCATATGGGGGCATTTATGAAGTTTTCTTATACCCGTCTTACTGTTCATTGGATGCTGGGGAAGAGGGCAGGTAACATAACCCTTTAGCTCAGGAATCTGGTTGGACAAACTATTTGAGGAAGCTCCCTTGCAAGGCCTCATCTGCATGTAAACATGATTATAGATAATGAGCCTCTTTAATGTTCTCAGGGTTTCCTTTGGCTTCTGGTTTCAGAGCATAGAGCCCATCATGGGGGGATGGCAGGGGCATCACACTACAGCACAGTTGGGGGGGTGGCACTGGATTAAACAGCCTCAGTGACCATTTTTAGGAGATGAAGGGTTCTGTCTCATAAAGATTCCACCAGCTTCCCAAACAGTACTACAGTCCTGGGGGCCAAGTATCAAAACACACAACCATATGGGGGCATTTAACATTCAAACGACCACATTAGAATGTTCGTTTTAGACAAGATGACCTCAAATTGTAGAGACTTCTATTTTAAACTAGAAAAAGAAAAGGGTTTGCTAAAGCAAATACAAAGAATAAAACAATAGTATGTAGAAATCAGTGAAAAATGAAATGAACTATATGAAAAGATATTTTCCTAAAAGAACAGTAATATCAAAATCACATAGATGACCTGATCTGAGGGCACTGATGTGAAATCTACTGAAAATGAAAGCATAACAAGAGCATATAGACAAATTTGGCACATTTTCATAGTCAAAATTTTGATTGAGACATGTCTTAAAGGCACAAAATACTGAAAAGACTAAAACCCAAATAGCTCATTATCTGTTAAATAAATTGTTAACTGAATGCACGTGACAAACTTCAGGTGACGTCCTTGTTGAATTCTAGCAAAGATTTAAATAGAAAATAATATAAATCTTACAGAAGCTATTTCACAAAATAAAAACCAGCATTTTAAAAATAAATTGGCCATGCTCTCAGATTTGACTGCATAATCCTATTGTCAAAACTAATGATGATATTTCATAAAAACATTACAGCTCAAAAATAAAATATTACCCAATCAAATCCAGTGCTACACAAAAGGAGCTGCATCATAATTGATTTATTTCAGGGATGCAACTAAACATTTAAAAGTCAGTCAAAGTAATTTAGTGCATGTGATTCACAAATTATATTTTCCAAAAAAAGGAGGCTGCAATGTTTATTTCATCCCACACTTTCTTTTTATGGCTTAGCATTGATACTCCTCCACTGAGATACAAGGACTATATTTCTTCAAACTGAACGATTTTTTTAAATTTTTTAAAATATTATTTGTGAATGGGGGATCAGTGACTAGGAACGCTTAACTGGAAGTAGGACCCAGCCCAAAACCCCATGGGAACCAAAAAACCTGGGCTCCAAGGAGAAATTCCTGTTACCAGAGAACTACAGAGAGGCTAATCCCAATAGAATCTTGTCAAGCTAGAAATGTGTATCTCATTTAACCATACTGATCTCACTCTCCGATGGAGACTCTGTTTATATTTTGCAGAAGGCAGTGAGAAAGCCATGGTCATGCCAACCCCTCCAAAGAGCCACAGATGGATGGCTGACACCCCGGCAAGAAATGACCCTCCCCGGGCCTGTCATGTGGTCCCTAAACGATACCCTTGAGAGAGTGACTGGATAAGCGAGAGACCTATAACCACAGCCAATCAGTCAACCTAGGATAAATCAACAGGGCAGATACAGATTTCCAACACATCCCAAAGCAGAAGTACAGAGTGTCTTAAGATCTCAACAATAAAGCAAACTTAGAACTCACCCACCATGACTCAGGGAACTAAACGGAAGATGGGGCAGAAAGATTGTAAGAGCCATGGTAGGGGAGAATATCCAGAGACATTGCCCCCTTCAGCAACAACACCCAAAGGGCATGGGGGGGGAGACCTGGTTGACTTCTGTGCTACCCATAACCCCCAAACCATAGGTTAATCCAGCATCCCTGCTGAGGAGGATACCCAGCGTGTTGGGGTCAGGGAGGAGGGAAATGGGATACCAATGTAATATTTGCCCATACAATGTATCTAATTTTTAATAATAAAGAATATATGTATATACATATTAGTCACAACAATGAGAAAAAAATATTGTGTGTGTGTGTGAGTGTGGGCAGGACTGTGCCATGGTGTGCCTGTGGAGGTCAGAGAACAATGTTCAGGTTATCCAATGCATGTGTGATCTCTACTACTACGAGTACAAAGTACAATGATGACCCCACTAAGGCCCAAGAGCTTCCTGAATGATACAGCAGAGAGTAAAGAGTTGCTTAACCATTCTCACTGAATTCTGGCCAAAGACAATGTGTATTTCACAGTTGCTGTGGGCCAGTGGTTCCTGTGCACCTTTCATTGTTCTCTCTTCAAGCAGGGCATTTCTGAAATTTTCTTATACCCGTCTTACTGTCCATTGGATGCTGGGGATGAGGGGAAGGGGGCAGGTAGCATAACCCTTTAGCTCAGGAATCTGGTTGGACAAATTATTTAAGGAAGCTCCCTTGCAAGGCCTCATCTGCATGTAAATGTGATTTTAGATAATGAGCTTCCTTAATGTACTAATTGTCAAAATTAACAAAGGCCATTACTTAGAACAGGAGTATCCAAGACTCAGATTGGAGTGAAACATGGACAATAAATAGATTAGATCAAGGATTTGTATCCCGAATATCTGAAGCATGCCCCTAGGTTCAATACTAAGCAGACAATCAGTATTGGAGAGGTACACAGTAGGAGAAATGGAGAGAAGGAAGGGAGCCATTGGGGGAATAAGTCTCAATGTCCTATCCATCGTAGTGTACAGATGGAATAGGCTTGTTGACAATTAACTGAATATTAATGGACAGGATTACAAACATTGATCAATGTCTGAAGTGATTGACATGCCAATTACCCATATTTAACCACTGTCCATGGTGTATGTGCGTGTGCACTCAAATGTCACGTGAAATCTCATAAACACACAGAATTATACATCAGTTAAAATGAAAATAGATATTTAAAAAAGCAAACAGTAAAATTTAAAAATCAGGACAAAATTATAAACAGAAATTTCACTAAAGAAGAGAATTCACAATTGCCAACAGGACCATGAGAAAGTACTCAACAACCTTCCACATCAGGTAATAAAAACTGCACCTGCCATGAGTCCCCCTGAATTCCCACCAACTCCTGATGAGAAGGTGGGACACTTGGGCTTCCATATATTGTTAGTTGGGGTAAAATTCCTTTCAACCACGCTAATAACCTTAGATCCTTATGAACATAAACATGTGTGCTTGTTCACAAGAGATGGAACTAAATAGCCACAATATCAGAGCAACTCTTCTCTTCATTCCAACCAAGAAAAAAAAAAAAAAAGACCCGGTCAGGATACAGAGGATGTAAGTGTGAGGACGGGAGATCAGATTCCTAGAACCCACACACGAGCACAAAAAGCTGGACGTGGTAGTGCATGTCTATAATGGGAGCTTGGGATGAGAGACTTGGAAGCCCGTAGACCAGCCAGCCTGCTGAACACAGCAGCAGTGAACTCGAGAGACTCTGCCTCTCTGCAAGGTAGAAGGAGAAGAGCACTGAATGCTGTCCTCTGACATCCACGGGCACACACACACACACACACACACACACACACACACACACACACACACGACACAAAATAAAAATTAAAGGAAAAGAAAGGCGGAATCAAATCAAGAACAACACCATCAATAGACATACATTCAGGGTTGGAGAGATGGCTCAGCTGTTAAAGTGCTTGCCTTCAAAGCCTGATGATTCATGATCTTGGTTCGAGTTCCCAGCACCCATGGAAAGCCAGATGCACAAAGTGGTGCATGCGTCTGGAGTTAGTTTGCAGGGGCTAGAGGGCCTGGAGCACCCATACTTTCTCTCTCTCTTTCTCTCTCTCTCTTCCTCTCTCTCTTTTTCTCTCTCTCTCTTTCTTTCTCTATCTCCCTACTTGCAAATAAATAATTTTTTTCAAAAAAAATGTGTGTGAATCAGAAAAACAGGGCAACTTTGAAATAAACAGCAAAGAAAGAATAGGGCCACAATAAGGCTGAGTGCTGGCAACAGAAATGAAATTTCCTGAGTCCACTTCCTAAGTCTGTCTTCAATATCTTCTTCTCATTAATATAGCAAAATACCAAAGACAGGCTAACTTTAGGAAGGAAGTTAAAGTCTGAGTCACAGAGCTGGGGACCATGGTAAGGCTTTGATCAGATAGAGGGCCATGGCAGAAAATGAAGTGGGTGGAAGGAAGAGTGAACATGCTTGCAAATAGAAAGCTGGAGAGGCTAGAATCCTAAAATCCCTTCCAGGGTAATTAACCAAGGTTTTCCCTAGGAGAATGGTGGGATCCAACCTCTGAACACATAGTAGTGATGGATCTTTGTGAAGAATGTATCTTTTTCATGTGTGTACATGTATGTGGGTGTGGTGTGGAGGCCAGAGGGCAGCTTGTTATCACCAGGAACCATATACTACTTTTTCAGTCCGGGTCTCTCATTGGCTGGAGCTTATCATATAGACTAGAGTGGCTGCCAGTGAGCCTGGGGATTTTTCTGTGTCCACATCCAGTGCTGGGTTTACAGGTGGGGTTGACCACTCGCAGCTTTTTTACATGGCTTCTGGGGATCAAACTCAGATCCTCATGCCTTCCAGGCAAGCATGCTACCCACTGGGTTATCTCCATAGACCTAAATAATGTATTTCTAAAAACCAGTGATAGCTCAGCTGGGCTGAAAGCAGTGTCCAGGGTTTTAACAAAGATGAGTTTTATGTTTAGGCACGCGTCCACACAGCCTTCTTGCAGGAAAAGAAGTCTCTCAGCTGCCACAACCTTCTTTCACCTCAGCCAGATATGTCTCTTTCCCTTTTCATTAACACTTTGCTTCCTTTAAAAATAAAACTACCCCCTAGAAAGTCATACAAAAGCCCATGACTATTTTAGTCAGAAGGCAGGTAGCAAAAAAATGACACACAGGCTACTGCAAGGCCAGAGAGTAATGAGAGATAGAGCAAGTAAGTTTCACAAAGCTGGGGAAAAAGAATCCCTTTATGGATTCCTGAAGTGGAGAAGTCTGGGAAGCCAGGACGAGGTGGTTTCACAGGGACAGAGGCTTTGTGAACGAAGGGAGAGGTGGAAAGATGGAGAACCATCTCTGTCCACTTTGTAATCACAAGACCAAGCAATGATGTTAACTGAGTCACAAACACTGGAAGCTGTGTAGGAGGTCAGGTCCTTGGTGGCAGTCCATGATGTCTTTTGAATCTTTGCCAAATCATCATGAATTTGAGTGAAGGACTGACAATCAAAAGGACTTTACAGCATAGAACGCTCATTGCAGCCATACGCTCTTGGCCATTCTAATTTTTTAAAAATTTCATTTATTTTTTTAATATATATTTATTGTCCATAATGAGTTACATTATTTAGTGGGCAAACAATGAGTTGTTATCCCAAATTCCCCAATTCCCCTCTCCCCATCCCTGATCAGTTGGATATCCTCCTCTGTGGGCTGCTCAAGACGAAAGGAAATAATTAAAATCAGAGCTGAGATTAATGAATTGGAAATAAAGAAAACAATTAAAAAATAGATAAATCAAAGAGTTGGTTCTTTGAAAAAGTTAATAAGATCGACAAACCTCTGGCCAACCTAATCAAACAAAGAAATGAGAAAGCCCAAATCAACAAAATCAGAAAGGACAATGGTGAGATCACAACAGATCCCAAAGACATTGGAAGAATCATCAGGTCATACTTCCAAAACCTCTACTCCACAAAATTAGAGAACCTGGAAGAAATGGACAGGTTTTTGGCCATTCTAATTTTTAAGCATGTGTAGGACCGTAAGTATTCATAAGAGTGTTACTATGTATTGGTAGAGAACAAACATTGGAAATTTCCATGGTTATTGAGTTTGGAGAAAGCGTTCTAGAACTGGATGACACATAAAGAAAATCAATAGCCAATCAGCCCAAGAACCATTTCCAACTGTGTTTCTGGAAGTTTTAGTTTTTCTTTATGTTCATTCATCCCAGAAATGTATGTTCTCTTCCTGAGCCAACTCCTGCTCTCTCTGGCCTCTGAGCCCCTGAGGCACACACTAGAGGCCTGGCTAGCAGGTTTAGACATGACAGAGTTGAAGAAATGACCTCAAATTGAACCTAAGCCATTCTGCAATATAATTTATTGTTTTTCCAAGATATAAAATTACTTAAATCATTTTTTTTTCATAAAAGGAATTCTAAGTCTTAGAAACCTGGCTTTTGAGTCATTTGGTAAATGTGTAACAGAATTTATAATTAGAAGGAGGCCGTAAGTCAAATTTTCTTCCATTTATTTTGCTAATTAAATTTGAAAGCAGGAGGGCAGCCTAATAATTTGGGGTCATTTTGGTTCCTGTCTGGAGCATAGCACAGTGGAGTCCCTCCCCCTGGTTACAGTAACTCCATGCCTCTTGTTTATCCTTGTAGGTGCTAAGGAAGATGTTTTCTTTCATTTCTTCTTCTTCTTCTTCTTCTTCTTCTTCTTCTTCTTCTTCTTCTTCTTCTTCTTCTTCTTCTTCTTCTTCTTCTTCTTCCTCCTCTTCTTCTTCTTCTTCTTCTTCTTCTTCTTCTTCTTCTTCTTCTTCTTCTTCTTCTTCTTCTTCTTCAAAATTTAATCATTTCCTCTTACATAACACTGTTCTGCAGTTTTGGTGCTAATTGGCCATTCTGGCTGAGGAATTGCTTGTTAAAAGGTCTTCCATTTGATTCCCCAGGTGCCTTTGATTTTTCTGAGGATGGTGAAAGGGACATCCATCCAGCCCTGTGCAGTGCCTCAGAGTCCCACAAGCACCGCATTGACACGGTTGAGCATCCTGCTGGGACACGAAGGCTGGGACTTGGATGGACTGGTCCTCCCCTTCAAACTCAGAATACCCTCAGCACACCACTACAACCCTGACCCCTTTTGCTGTTTTAAACTTGAAGCTTTCCCTTGAATGTTAACTAACACCCTGTTTCAGTTAACTTCTCATTACTGCTGAAAAGAACCCAGCCAATAGCAGCTTGTGGAGGAATGGGTTTATTTTGGTTTACAGACTCCATCATGGCAGGGGATATGATGGCATGAGCAGAGGGGTGGACATCACCTCCACCACAGCACTGCAAACAGCTGCAAGAAGGTGTGCCAAACATTGGCAAGGGGAAGCTGGTTTATAATCCCATGGGCCCGCCCCCAACAACACAGCTCCAATAAGGCTCTAATACCCAAACTGCCATCAGCTGGGGATCGATCATTCAGAACACATTTGTTTGTGGGAGACACCTGGTTCAAACCATAACGCACCCCAAAGTATTTCAGTAGACGAGATGGAGGATTTTGAGCCAGCAAGATCACTCTGGATAGAGACCCAGAACTGACATGACTCTTGGGGGATTGCTATTCTGTCAATGCTCCCTCCCAGTGAGGGAGGTGATGGCTGCAGAATCTATTAAGAGAACCAGGGAAGGGCACAGGGAACATCTCCACATAAGCAGATGCATTAGCGAGTGACCTTCCTCTTTGCCTGAGAGACACAATGTAGGTTTTGCTTTGTCTCACAGTTCCAGAGGATTCAGTCCACCATGGCAGGAGCAGCTCAGCTCATGGTGGTGGGCGTAAACAGTGTGTGCTTCTCATGTGTCATGGACCAGTAATCGGAGAGAACAGGCCAGTGCCAGGAGTGGGTATGACGTTCAAGACCCCTGGGCCTCCCTTTCCATCAGCCAGGCCTCACCTCCTAAAGAATTCTAGGCCTTAGTGATGTCATCGCAAGGTGGGGAATAAGCATTGTAAATATGACCATGTGAGAGACATTCCAGATTCAAACCCCAAGTGCAGATGCCTCTGCCTAAAGCTCACTAAGAACAACTGTCCAAGCCCAGGAGTTAATGGCTTCTACATTAACAGCATTATTTAGCTGAAGGAAGAGGAAAGATACAAATTTGATGGAAGAACAGGAAAGGCTGATAACATACAGTATTTGACATCTAATTCCCTAAGCTCTCCACATTATAAACACTTTCAGGTAAAACGTCTCTTTTTCTCATCTTGCTGATAGTTCCTCACAAGCCAGGAAGCCTTTTCTTCACAGCTGGTTTAATAGGCAATGGGAAATGGCCCTATTAGCTAAATTTATTTATGGTCACACACACACACACACACACACACACACACACACACACACACACACAATGAACCAGGAAAACTCCAAGTTCTAAACCGCAATTTATTTCTGATAAGCTGTAAATCAGCAGGGTTCCACTGCCCAAGCAGGGACTTGCCTTTATACAAGACCCAAACATAATGAGCTTCATAAATGCTCAGAGTTACTGAGCTGTTATTCATGCCTGAGCTCACTCACCAATCTCTCCTGCTGGTCTGGACACCACAACCTGGTGTCCACAAAAATCCACACGATATTAATGGTGGTCAAAGTCTCCAGTTAAAGCTCAAGAACAGACTTTAATTATTGTAATAATTTATAGTTCATTGGTATCTATTGATTATTCCCACTAATGGGTTTCATGGTGATAGTTTCATGCATGTATATAATGTATTTTGATCATATTCAATCCCCATAACCCTATCTTGTCCCCATCCCAATCCCTCAGATTTTTTTCCTTTAAAATAATGTTTTCCTCATTCTTCCAGGTTAATCTGTATTGACAGCTTCCCAACATTTCAGAGGACTTAGGTTAGCTTCTCAACTCTAGGAACTCTACTTATGTTGCTGATGCTGTTTTTGTTAACAGCGGACATTGTCTAGATCACATCAGACAAACTTTGGATGCTGTGTCTCAAGCTACAATGGGTGATGACACTGTGGTGAGCCATAGTTTTCTTATTATCAAAGTAGCCTATGCCTCCTGCCTGTGCATCTAGCTAATATGGGAGCGCGGAGAATCACACCTTCATGCCAAGGGTATAATGAATAAAGAAAAATGGAATAAGAGAATAAGTCTGAATTTTCACTCTAGAGCCTCAGTTTTCAACCAGATAAACTACATTACCTCAACCAACCTCAGTCACACATAGTTTTTCAGCAAGAAAAGGAGCAGAAGTGGAGGGTCCAAGTTGAGCACCCTTTATCTGAAAATCTAAAATCCAAAACTTCCCAAGAGCTCCATGATGATGCTATAAAGTGGAAAACCCCACACTCGACCTGATGGGACAGGTTACAGTATACTTAGAGCCTGATCCACACCCTCAGATAAAAGAGATCCTTCCAGCACCCTTCAGCGATGGTATTATCTTTTGCTGTAAGCCCAGATTCCTCCACACACAAACACACCCAGAAAAAGAGACAAATAGAACATGGGTCAGTTACATGCAACAATTGCCCCATGGTGTGCCCTGTGTGGATCAGGCTGAGTACATTCGTCACTCACTAACTGTGGGGTTTTGTTTGTGTGTTTGTTTCTGTTTGTTCAGTTTCACCTATTGTTGAAAACGACTGAGCTGGAGGTGTGGGTTAGTGGTCCAGCAATTACTTAGCATGCAAAAGGTCCTGAGTTCAATTCCCAACATATTCCCCACATACAAACACACACATCCACACACGACCAACATCCACGGACATGCACACCCACACAAACACACACACATATTCAAATGGCCTGCAGTGTAAAGAAAAGATGTTATATTTATTCTTGTAGCCCAGAAAATCAAGTTGTTGGAGAACATAGATTGTGGTTGGAGAAGGTAGGAAACATCTGGAAGTCTGTGGTATTGGCATTATCATACTTGACCAAAAGAAGCAGAAGGGTATAAGGTGACCCATAGGTGTCAGCCTGCTATTGTAGACAAAAGCTTGTACTCATGCTGTTTCCAAGGAGTGAAGTTCCTAGGAGTATAATTACTGGGCCAGAAGAGCATGGATCATTAGGGACAGCTTTGATGTGTGGTTTCACAAAAGTCTATACCTGTAACTCAGACACGCTTGCTTCAATAGGAATGAATGAGGACTATGAGACTTCCCCTCTCCTCCAGCTGAAACTCTCCTTATAAATAGTCCTAGTACGCATGTCCTTGAAATGTCACTTCATTAATTCATCCACATGATCAAGATATCCTTAGATCATTGAAGAGTACATTCAAAAACTCTATTCGGGGCTGGAGAGATGGCTCAGCGGTTAAGGCACTTGCCTCCAGTGCCTAAGGCCCCGGGTTCAATTCCCCAGGACCCACATAAACCAGACCCACAAGGTGGTGGCCCTGGCTCTCTCTCTCTCTCTCTCTCTCTCTCTCTCTCTCTCTCTCTCTCTCTTTCTCTCTCTGTCTCTCTCTCTCTCTCTTGCTCTCTCTATATGTCTCTGCTTGAAAATGAATAAATAAAATATTTTTAAAAACTCTATTTGGAGCAGCTTACAATAGCAGTTAATGACGTGTGGGTGCAGAAAGCTTTTAGGAGGGATTTAGGGGCTGAGGAGATAGCTCAGGTGGTCAAGTGCTTGTCTTTTAAGCATGGGTACATGGGTTCGATCCCCGACACCCATGTAAGTGCTGGGCAGGGAATACATACAGCCTAGAGTTGGGAAGCCAGAGACAGGTGCTTTGAGACAACCTGGGCTACATTATGATATCCCAGCTAAAAGAATAAAGAAGAAAGGAAGGAAGGACGGAGGGAAGGGAGGGAGGGAGGGAGAATGGAAGGAGCAAAGGAAGGAAATAATCTGGGAAGGGAGGAAGATAAATCAGTTATTTGAACTCAAAGCATCTTTAGGGCTAAGGAAGTCATTTTTTCCCTGCTTCTCAACAGTTACACAAGTTTTACCCGGTCACACTTTCTCCCTTACACATATATGCTTACAGTTCTTTTTTTCTTTTACTTTTCTTTAGTTTTTTTTGTTTTTATAGTTTTTTTTTTGAGGTAGGGTCTCACTCTAGTCCAGAATGACCTGGAATCCACTATGTAGTCTCAGAGTGGCCTCAGAATCACAGTGATCCTCCTACCTCTACCTCCCCAGTGCTGGGATTAAAGGTATGTGCCAGCACACCTAGCCTTCTTTTTGCTTCTTGATTTTTTTCACTTAATATATCTTCCATAAGTTTATAAAAACACTACCAATTTCTACTGCTCCATTCTCTCTTTTTTTCCTCAAACTCAACTTACTTGTATATTAAAATCTTTATAATGTCTTCACACAGTTCTTACAGCTTTTCTACATTTCCCATTTGCTTCTCCATGTTAACTTTTTAAAGAAAATCATTTATATTCTCATTTATAAATCATGTTTTTGTTGTATATGATCTGGAACTAAAGCCAAACATTGCACAAGGTGTCATACATTTGTTCTATAATTTTCAGTTTGTTCATTTTGTAATTTCTCATTCTGATAAATCTTGCAATTTATCAGAATTTTGTAATTCATTTTGTAATTTATCATTCTGATAAAATTCCTATTCTTATTTAGATCTTGAGCTGTGAATGACAAATAAAAACTGAATGAGCACTAGATCTGGTTTTTATTTTACTTTCAAAATTTTGATCTCTATAGGCATCATTCTTATGGAACAAAATTATTATGTATACAATCTTGACTGGAGAGATAGCTCAGTGATTAAAGGCACTTGCTTGCAAAGACTGATGACCTGAGTTTAATTCCCAAGTAACCACATAAAGACAGATGCATGAAGTGGTGCAGGCATTTGGAGGTTGTTTGCAGAGGCAGGAGGCCCTTGGGTACCCATATTCATTCTCTGTTTGTCTTTCTCTGTCTCTCTCAAATAAATAAATAAATGAATAAACTATTAAAAAATTTTATAGAAAATCTCAATATTTTATTTTAAAATATATATATATATATATATTGTTGAAAATATGCTCTTCTAATTTTAGGGCTATCTGCTACTTATGTGTTGGCCTTAGTAATTATATGGGTATGGGTATGTGAGCATATGAAAATTTAAAAAATGGCTCAGTTCTATATTTCATTAGTAAATAAAGACATATGGTGTGTTCGTTGTGTTATCCAGAAAATCGGAATTATTGGTGTCTCTCTGTGTGTGTGTGTGTTTGTGTTTGAAGAGAGAGAGAGAGAAGGATAGAGAGAGATTCGATTATGAAACATAGAGTAAAAGCAATTAATATTTGTCTTTTTGAATCTGGCGTATGCTGCCTAGCATGAGATCTCTCTTTCCATACAATCTCCTACAGATGTTATGATTACATTGCTCTTTATGGCCAGATAAAATTTCTTTGTGTGTATGTACCACATATTCCTTATTCGTCGGTTGATGGACATCTAGGTTAATGCCATCTCCCAGCTATTGTGAATAGAGCAGCAAAGAACATAGACGTGCAAGTTCTATGTGGTATGTATGACCTAGACTCCTTTGGCTACACCCAGGAGTAGTAGCTTGGTCATACAGAGCTATTCCTAAGAACAATGCCTTGAAAGGATTGAACATGGACACAATTGCTCTATGGTACAATTGCAACCAAGGTTTTATTTCATCCCATAGGAAGTTCGGAGCTGGGACAGCCTTTGACAAATGTCCCAAACTGAAACAAGAGGCCAAGGCTTCTCTGTACTTTTAAGTGGGGCTGTCATTAAATCCAGGCTGCCCTTGACAAGGGACCAGAACCTTGGGTACATTGGCTCTTTTTCAACATCATGTTAAAAAAGATGTCATCTCTTGTCAGCAGGCAACAGCCTATCTCTTGAGAATCACAAGTGTCATTGGTGCAGGAGAGAAGATGCAGGTTGCCCACCTCAGTATCCACTACATCGTTATCTCTGTCTCCTGCCCTGCTGCTGACTCCCAGAGCATTCCTAGGAAGTGGGACCTAAAATGTGAGGTGGACCAAGATCCCTGCAATAAGAACCCCAAATGGAAGGTGCCTGGTCAAAGCGGCCAAGTCTTTAAACTTAGCAATGTAAACTCTCACTGAGAAGGAATGCTAATGGAGGGAGATGTTCTGGCTGCTGAAATATATACAGGGTGAAGGAAATAATAAATAAAAGGACTTGCAAGGTTGGTGGTATATGTTTCTAAGCCAAAATTTGTTAAAAGAAAGAATGTCAGACTTGAGGATATTAATGACTAATTCAGGCAAACTATGGAAGCCAGAGGATTTCCTTGAGATGATTTTCTGATAGCTAGGAGGCAAATAGAGCAGTCAGCTCTGGATTCCGATTAAAGAATGCTAATATGCATTAGTCAGGATTCTCTAGAGGAAGAGAACCAATAGAATGAATTGTATTAAAAGGGCATTTATTGGATTATCTTATGGTAGTCCAACAATAGCTGCCTACAGGCATGAGGGTCAAGGAACCCGTTAGCTGCGCAGTCCACATGATTGGATGCCTCAGCAGTCCCATTCCAGCACTGAAGGCCTGGAAGCATCCTGGAAGCCATGCTGAAAGTCTGAGGAGACTTGGTTCTAATGTGGAGGAAGGGTTGCTGAACAGGATAGATAAATATGCAAGTTAAAACACTTGCCATCCCGGTCTTCCTGGCCCAAGTGTGTTGTTACTGATGGGTGCCATGCCTCCGGACAGTCTCCCCCACCACGGCTCTCACAATCTTTCCGCCCCCTCTTCCGCTCAGTTCCCTGACTAATACAGACAGCCCACGGAGGAGGATATACAACTGATCAGGGATGGGGAGGGGGGGAATTGGGGAATTCGGGATAACAACGCATGGTTTGCCCACTAAATAATGTAACTCATTATGGACAATAAATATATATTTAAAAAAAAAAGGAAGTGAGACAAAAAAAAAAAAAAAAAACACTTGCCAGCAAGAAGTACCTGCAGCCAGATGAGAGGACGAGAGATTTTTCTCCAAGAGCTTCCTTCAGGGAGGGCCACCCTCTCTGAGGGGAGGGCTTACTCTGGGGGAAAGACTTCCTCCTTCAGTTCATCCTTCCAGGAAGCAACTTTGGTGATTCACCCAAGAGGAATGCCTCTGGATTCCTCATCAGGTCAAGTTGACAACTGAACTTGACCATCACATAAGACTTAGGTAAGTTTCATCCCTCTAGGTCTCATAAGCTGGTGTGAGTGCCAAAACAGAATGAGTGAGGTCCTGGGACATAGGGCTATAACTACCTCACAACTATGAATATATCTACCTCACAACTATGAATGTCTAGATTCTATTAGTCCCCTGGGTCTGGAGCCCTGGGCTAAAACATAGCCTTTCCCTTACTTGTGCTCATTCAGAAGCCTCTGGAGAGATTGTTGCTTTATTAGGCAATTTTTACCTTTTGCTTTAAGGTCTACCCACACTGCTTTGGAGATTGAAAAAAAAAAAACTGAATTTTAAGGCATAGAGCATGATGTTGGGGAGAGCAACATTCCTGAATATGAGGCATTCTCCCATGGTACAGTATTTATCACTAAGAGGAACCAAGAAGACATTGCCAGTGTGTTAGTAGACAGATTAGGGAAGATTAGTAGAAGCAGTGGTCCACAGGAAATGAAGTGGAAATTCTAGAACTGCCATAAAAGATGGCTGAAATACCAATCATCTCTCACCAGTCACCACCGTGTGGCACAAGTAATGCATAGGAATCTCCGTGGTGAGATAGACAGACTCAACATGGCAGAATGAACTCCCCATAAGCCGATGACCTAGTGTTATTTAATTCACCAACCAAAGAGATGCATGTCACACTCTCAATCAGGTATCATTATGTGAGAATAACCAGTTACTTGGTGGCTAAATATAGATGTTTCACCTAGGAAGAAACAATGATTCATTCTGACCAGAGCCAAAAATGTATTCCAAGCATGCATTTTCCTTTCCTAGTCACATGGTATTGGCGAACACAAATTGCCACCAAGGAGGGACCTGTTTATAACATAGGTCCAGGTATAGATATCTCTATACGCATCAATGTGTCTTACTCTGTGCTATACTACCCCAAAGCCAAAAATCTAAAGAAATTATGAGGTAGTTCTTACATATAGAACCAAGAGTCCAGGCAGATAGCTCAGTGGGTGGGTAGTATTTTGCTTTGCAAGTATAAACACCTGAATTTGATTCCCTGAATATACATTTAAAAATCAAGTATGGTGGCTGGTGCTTGTAATCCCAGCTCTGGGGAGGTAGAAATAGGCAAGTCTCTGAGGCTTGTAGGCCAGCCAGCTTAGTTTACTAGGTTAGTTTCAGGCCAATGAATGACCCTGTCTCAAAAACTAAAGGCACACACACACACACACACACACACACACACACACACACACACACATACAAAAAGTGGGTTTATGCAACAAATGGACCATAATAGTTCTCTGGCAGGAGGAATGTCAGCTGTTCATGACCATACCAAGGGACACTTATCCTTCTGCCCAAGAGACTTCCCATTTGA
Source organism: Zapus hudsonius (assembly GCA_004024765.1). Taxonomy (NCBI): domain Eukaryota; kingdom Metazoa; phylum Chordata; class Mammalia; order Rodentia; family Dipodidae; genus Zapus; species Zapus hudsonius. The sequence continues at coordinate 17,595 of PVHP010012247.1, forward strand.
GTTATGCATGCTTCAAGTTATGGGGAGGAGCTGTAAAGTGCTTACATAGGAGCACAGAATCTTGACCCCTTGCTTCACTGTAAGATACTTTCAACAACCCTTAGTTTCCTCCAACTCAGCTGAGGCTTCAGTTTTAACTGAGTTGGGGTTCCTTTCAGTATCTGAACTTGCCTTCCACATTTTTCCATCCGTTGCTCTCCAAAGAGCCTTTCCCAGAAAACCCTCTATAACAACTATATGTTTCCAGGAAACCCACCCTGAAGTGCACATCAAAGTGTGGCAAGGGTAACTTAATCCACAAAGCTTAGCTAATTACACTGAGGCACCAGAGAGCATCAAAGCTGCCAGATGCCTCATCTGCAATAATAAAAGCAAGAGTTAAGAAAGGTATCGGATGCAACTGCTTGTTGGAGATAAATGTGTATTTAATGATGAGAACTAGAGAAATAATATTATAGCTTAAACTAATGGCCTAATAAACAATGGAAAACATGAAAAAAAGCTGTTTTCCTACTCTTACGGTTTGTAGTGTCATCTTCCTAAAAGAATGAACTTTGTCATTAATTATAATTTCTCAAAACACCATACTCATAGCTTAGCAATATTTTGTGAAAAACCTAGAAATGTTTTCATGACTAATTTGGGACTTCTTGAATCAAGTGAAGTTTCCCCCTCCTCTTTAGTTCTTTTTCTTTGTTTTGTGAAGGCTATTATCCAAGGATCTCTTCCCTAAGCTGCATATTTTATTTATAGGTTTTTAAAATGCCTTTTTGTCGTACAGGATACTGAGTTTTAAAAGTCAGTTTGTATGACTTCTCTGATCTCACAACAGTTTCCAAGTTAATGACTTCACAGTTTGTTGGCACACTTGCCAATCTCTAATCCTGTCGGCAACTAGGCTGTTAAGCAGTGTGCACGCCTTCGCCTTGGTTTACCAGCCAGGCCCTGTGTGTTGAATAGTGGCCAATTTAAGCTAATTATATGGGTGTTATTCTGTAGCAATGCATTAGTGAAGTTATTTTTACAGAGAAATATTTACTAGACAATGAAAGTAAGTATGCATTGTTTATGTTAAAGTTACAGGGCCAAGCAATATCTGAAAATTAAATAAAAATATTCTCAGGTATAGTTGTTTTCCTCATTGCTGTGAAAAAATACCTAAGAAGCAGCTTAATGGAATGAAGTGGTTTGAATGAGATGGCCCCCATTGTCTCATGGGTTTTGAAGGCTAGCAATTGGGAGGTGGAGACTTACTGAAGTAGGTGTGTTGCTGAGGGTGGGTTTTGGGGTGTTGTAGCCGACACCCACTTGCCAGAGTCCAGCTCATTCTCTTTGCTGTTTTCTGCCAGCGGTTACGGCAAGAGGTATTTTCCAGCCTCTGCTCAACTATCCTTTCCCTTCTGTGAGGAAATGTTCCCTCAAGACAATCAGCCAAGTGAAACCATTTCTTCCCATCAGCTGCTTTGGGTCAGGTGATTTTCCCAGAAGTGTGAAGGTAACTGTAACAGTGAGGAAGGATTGATTTTGGTTTTTAGTTCCAAAGGAAACAGTTCAACAAGGCAGGGAGGGAAGTCATGGCACCAGGTGTGTAAGGCAGCTGGCCACATTGTTTTCTCAGTCAGGAAGCAGGGAGTCATGTATTCTGATACTCAGCTTGCTTTCTCCTTTTTTTTCCAATTTGAGATCTCAGTTTACAGGATGGTGCTTTGTGGGGAGCTGCTTGTTATACTTTAACTGCATCGACATTATTTTGAAGGTCTCTGCCATTTTCTTTACTAACCAAAGCTAAGTTTGTATTTCTCTGCTTAAATTTCTTTTTCCCACTTGCAGGCTTCCTCCTAGAGATCACATGACCCTCGTTGTGGTCAGGTTACCTAGCAACCAGGTTATGCTAGTTCCTACATAAGCACCCATGCACTTCCTCCTGTGAGAGGATATTTAAGTACTACCTGTACTGCAATAAAGTGAGACTTGATCAGAATTTTTGTCTTGTCTCCATTCTTTGCGTCTCTTGTCCCTTCCATTCTCACCCCCTCGCTTAGGGTCTTCGTTGACTGACCGGTGGGCTGGGACAGTGCTTCTCACAGTTAGGGTGGATCTTCTCACCTCCGTCAACCTGATCTAGAAACACCCTCACAGACACAACTAGTGATTTGTCTCCTAGGTGACTCTAGATTCACTCAAGTTGACAATAGAGATTAACCATCTGTGATGGCTAAATTTTGTTGTGATCTTGACCTTTTCGGTAATTTTGGGAGGGTCTCTGAGGATGTGCACAGGAAGTCAGCCTTCTCAGCAGGGGGAGGGATGTAAGAAGCTCATGGAAGCTAGAAATGAACATCCCTTCCTGGGAGGGCAGTGCAGGAAGGAAATTCCAGAGACTCAGGGAGTCAACAAATCTGGGCTAGAGTTGTAAGACCCCCCCCCCTCCTTAGGGCTATATAAAGAGGGAGGAAATCTTTCTCATCCCCCTGGCCACCTCTTTGCTATTGTGTGTGTGGAACTCCTGATGGGTTTCTCTCTCTGATTGGCCCTGTGAAAGAAGCTAAGCCTTTCTCCATTATGGAGCTTCTCCTGGAACTATGGCTTCAATAAATCCTTTCCTCCCATAACTGTGCCTGGTTTGGAGATTATCCCAGCGGCGTGTGGCTGACTAAGATACCATCACAGGTGTTTGTTTGCTAAATGAAGAGATCACATCTAAGTGTGTGATACTTATTCAAATGTTCCCAGGTTTACTCCTTCTCCCCTCTTCTTTCTCTCACCCAACCCTCTACTAAATTTTCTTTTCAGGACTGTAAATTGAACCTGAACCAAGGCTTCTTCCTTGCTAAACAAGTGTTTTGCCACTGTGCTACACCTCAACCAAGAGATTCTTCCTTGATAATCAAGTGTTCTGCCCCTGTGTTACACCTTCAGCCCTGGTCAAATTTTTCAGTGGTACATGTAAGGTGGTAAGAATACTTGATATTGTGATGAGTCCCTAGCGCTCTGTACACTGAACTTGTCTATGTTTCTAGAGGCAGGAGCTCTTGGCCTAGACCTGCTTCTCCTCAGTGCCTGCATTTTATTTTATTTTTTAGAAACTATTTTATTTATTCATTTTTTCAAGCAGAGAGAGAGAGAGAGAGAGAGAGAGAGAGAGAGAGAGAGAGAGAAAACAGCAGTGTCACCACCTTTTGGATCTGGCTTATGTGGGTCCTGGGGAATTGAACCTGGGGCCTTCGGCACTGGAGGCTCTCCAGCTCAGTGCCTGCATCTTAGATGTCTGGACTCTCTCCTGCTTCAGAAAAAGACCTGACTAACACCTTTTGTTAGGTTTGGAAGCCCCTGGCTCTTTCTTTATAGGAGAGCTACTTCTCCTGTCACAAAGGCTGGCTTCTGATCCTTTGGGGCTTGCTGTTCCTCTGGCCATCCTGCTTTTGACTTTGACATCTCTTGACTGGTATCCTGAAGACTGTAAATGTTTCTCAGCTGTAACACTTGTATTCTTTCAGTTAAAAACCACTGCCACCAAAAGTCAGCTATAACCACCTTTGCACCTGGTTAGAAAACCCACTGCCACCAGGAGCCTGGTTCTTGTTATTATGCTCCAACTACATTCCCATGTAAATAAAAATTCAATCATAAATTCATTGACCCCTTAGCTGACTATCCATTCCATTCCTCAGCAGGTAGACAATGACCTTGAAAGAATAGACTGTTAAGAACATTGGAGAAAGACCTAGAAGGGATGGAGAGATGATATCTGAGTAAATAAAGCACTTTTCATGTAAGCTTGAGTACCTGAGGTCAGATCCCTAGACCCCCACAGAAAAGCTGGACAAAACCATGACAGACTTCTGCAATTCCAGAACATTGATGACTGTGAGTTAGGCCACCCAGACAAAAAGATCTCCTGCCAACTCCAGACTGGAGTTGTTCACAGCCTGGAAGATGCAGCAGTGAGCAATGTAACACAAGAAATCCTTTCTCAAATGGACAGAAGCCAAGAAGCAACACCTGAAAGTTGTCCTATGACCAGACACCATGCACACACTCATCCATATCACACACAGACACAACAAGAAATCATTTAAAAAATATAAAAGAAAGATCCATAATGTTTCTTTTTCATTACAAAAGATAACCCATCATGTAAATTGTAATTGTCAAATTTCAGATCAAAGATTTCCATGAAGCTGTACACAAAAGCTTTAACTACTGAACTAGATTATCTTCGATAGGACACTGAAGACATGCCTGGAAGGGGCTGCCAGCCACATGTATGACAGAAAGAAGAGATCTCCTCTGGTGAGGACATCAGCATTTTTGAGCTTCATCCCAACCCTGAGGTTTTTAATGTTTGAAGACAAATTTCTAGACGCTTGTCTGATTTTTACCTCCCATGGCCATTGGGGGAAGGTCCTTGCTTTCTGAGCTGAGAATGTTCATTTCTTGCTAGTATTTCATGGTAACAGGAGCCCCTCATGCACCATCTCTGTGATTTGCCCCTGACCCCTGTCAGGACCTTCCTGGGCACTTCCAGAGAGAACCAGGTGCATTTCCCCGCCGATGCTCTCGCTCAGAATAATTAAAACAGAAAACACTACTGATCTTGAAAACACATGATCATGCAATGATGTGTAAACAGCATTCAGTTGGTGCTTCTGTGGGTGAGTGTGTCCCACAAAGCTCATGTGGTGGAGACGCACTAGTGTGAGAGACAGGAACTTCAAGCTGTGGTTAGGTCATGGTATGTGGTCCCTTTGAATGAAACGGTGATGGCATTACAGGAGTGGGTCCTGGTAAGAACCTGACTGAGGAAGTTGCTTCAGATGGTAAAATGCTTGTCACAGAAGCATTTGAGGACCTGAGTTCGGAGCCCCAACACCCATGTAAAAATCAGGTACGGTGGTACATGCCAGGAATCTCAGCACTGGGAATGCCAAGACAGGATCCCTGTATCAGTGAACTCTGGATTCAATGAAAGACCCTGTTTCAAAAAAATAAGCTGGAGAGTGTTGAGGAAGATTCCTGATACTGACGTGCCAGGGCTTCCAGCCTCTACAAACAAACTCCAGATGCATGCGCCACTTTGTGCATCTGGCTTTACACGGGTCCTGGGGAATCGTACTCTGGTCCTTAGGCTTTGCAGACTAGTACCTTAATGGATGAGCCATGTCTCCAGCCCCAACCTCAAATCTTTAAAATTTCCCTAGTCCCATGTATTTTACGAAAGTAGCACAAACAAAGACAGGTGTGCCTTAGACGCAACAGGAAGGCATATTTGAATTAAAGTTTGGAACTGATTGCCCTGATTCTTAGGCAGGATTGCAGGCAAGTGTCTGGTAAGTTCTTGAATATCCATTCGGCAATTAAACATCAGGAATCATCATAAACTCATTCAAAAATAATTGTGACTATCATTTTTGAGCTCTGGGCAGACTTTTAAAAAGTCTGGATGCAAAAACAGAAATGCACACCAAGGCCTAAGATACACTCTCTAAAAGTTCTAAACATGAAGGCCACAGGGAGCAAGACAATCTATGTCTTCAGTCGGGGCATGAGGGTAAAGTGTGTCTGCAATTGCTCTGTCAATTTTGTTTTTTCCAGTTTGAAGCTTGTAAGGAATTATTTTGGAGATGATTCAAGTAAATATTTAGGTTGATTCTCGTTATCTTGTTGGTACATTATTTTTAAAAAGCAGCTGGCTGCCAAGTGATGAACTCCAGAGAGTTCATCACGAAGGACCGGGCATTCCAAGGAACCAATTATAAACATCATTGAAGTCAGTTGAACAATAAGCTTCAGTCATGGAAACTATTAGAATTACCCAGGAATGGAAGGAAGGGGTTACAATAACAAACCTTGCTTGGAAAAGCAACGTGTTTGTGGGAAATCACAGTTCTAATAACATATAAAAATTAGAGACTACTTTGGGATTTTGCAGTCCCAGGGATGGAACTCAAGGCCAGGTAAGTATTCTGTCACTGAGTTGTATCTACAGGCCTCTTCTCACTTTTTTTTTTTCTTTTGTGGCAGGGTCTCACTAAGTTGATCACATTGGCCTTGAACCCACTCTGAAGTCTGGACTGGCCATGAACTAGCCAGCCTGCTTCCTTAGCCTCTTAAGAGCTGGGATTCTAGGCCTGTACCACCAAGCATGACAACTGCTTCTTAAAGATTCAGCTAAATGAGATTTCTAAATTGGAGCATTTGACTTGTGATTTTGAATTTTGGAAGTTCTTTATATATTTTACTTGAATGTTTCGTGTGTGTATTTTGAAAATATCATCTTCCCTTGTGTGAGCTGTTCTTTTACTCTCTTATATTGTTTGTATCTTTGTTCTATCTCATTTTGAGGTTTCACTATGTAGCCCAGGCTAGCCTTGAACTCATGACCCTCGTGCTTCTGCCTTCTGAGTGCTCTCTGTACTTTCTGTGAAAAAATATTTATGCATTTGAGACAGAGGAGGGAGAAAGAAAGATAGAGATACAGGAGGGCAGGGTGTGCCAGGGTACAGATGCATGCATCACTTTGTACATCTGGCTTTATGTGGGTACTTGGAAATCGTACCCAGGCCATTAGGTTTTGCAAGCAAGCACCCTTAATCACTGAGACGTCTCTCCAGCCCCTCTTTTGACTTTCTCAGTGGTAGCCAAAAAGCATAAAATTTAAAACTTCTGGATGATCTAACTTATCTACTTTTTTCTTCTGCTGCTCATTTCTTTGGTACCTTATCTAAATCTAAACAGGATATCTAGCTCAAGGTCATGGAGGTCCCCAACACTGTCTCTTCGGGAGGCTTATTTTTCCAGCTCTTCAACATTGAGGTCTATGATTCGTTTTGAATTATTTTTCTCTCATTGACAACCATATTGTCACTTCCACCATTCAGGCCCATGACATTTCTCCCCTGGGTTACCACATGAAACCTGTCATTGTCCCCTTTGTTTCTAGTTGGGGTCCCACGATTCTGTATTTTGAAGGAAGCAATCTTCCCAAATTAAACTCTTAGCCATGGCTCCCTTCTCAGGGAAACATATTTTTCATGATGAATCATCTAACACAGGCTTTACCCTTAGACACACAAAAGAATAACTGTATTTATTTTCGTACACCTGAGGGTGTGCTTTGTACTGACCTAACCAGTTTATGTTAAACTTGACTATATGAATCTCCTTAAAGATTCCTAAGTTACATACTAAAACTGCTATCACAAACAATAAGAAAAATGAAAAGAACTTCATGTATTGTTTTGTGTCTTGATTGTTGTTTTGAACTAATATTCATATCAATAATTTATATGTGAGGGTTGCTCTCAAAATTAACATTCATAAACGTAACATACCATGAATTTACACAGGAATAAAGAATACACCAAAATCAGCCATTTTTAATTTATAGTTTTAGATTTATTTTTATTTGCTTTAAGTTTTTTTATGAGACAAGGTCTTATTTACTAGCTCAAACTGGTCTTAAACTTGCAACAACCTCCCTGCTTTAGCCTCTTGAGTGCTGGGATTATAGCCACCACACCTGGTTTATGTATTTTTAGACCTTCAGTTATAAAATAAAGTTACTATGTGATTGATTAGAGCTTTCTGTGAGGGTTTCACAGCATTAACATTGTATTCATATGTCTATGGCTTATTCTTGCTCATGGTGACTCATAAGACAAATTGGCTTCCAGTTAAAATAGTAAAATGTGATCCTCATGAGAATATGATTGATCATAACCAAATGCAGATATTAGGAGCGCTAAATATTGTAGTATATTTGAATTTCTCAATGAAAATGAATATAAGTCAAATGGGTGTATTATCAATGCAATATTAATTTATATATGTTTGAAAATTTTACAAAAATAGAAAAAATTAATCAGTAGAAGTTATAATTTATGTCTTTCACCAAACACTAAATTATAGTTCATAGCTTTTTTTTGTGTCCTAAAGAGATTATACTATACAATCTATGAATAAATTAAAATATTCTATTTTCTCACTCTTAATCTTGGTTCTCAACCCAAAAGTGACTGAAGGATTTAGTGATGATTCAATACATAAAATATTCTTGATTTAAGTCCACAGACATGCCAGAAATCTATGGACTAGAAGAGAAAAAAATTAAAAAAAACTTACTGGAACAGACACTGCATTATGAAAACTATGTTATTTTTCTCCTAGGAACTTACTTGTGAAAAGAGACCTGTTCATTGTATCCACGGTGCAGGGTTGAAAACATACAGTGTGTGGGCCAATGATGGACACATGAATGGCCAGTGTGTTAGAGACCCGACCCAAGATGATCCTGAGTATAAATCTGCTGTTTTACAAAGAAAACTCGGTGAGGAATACAGCTAACATTTTCTGTAATTCATGCTGTCATCCACATTAACCATTTATTAGATATGAGTTATTTTGTGAAATAATCGAAGGAGAAGAATTCTTGATTAGTGGATACAGCCAGTGAGTTACAAGCTAGAAGTTCATGTTCAGGTCTAAGAAGGGATTTTTTTTATAAAAGCAGGCAAGGTTCTTGACTCCAGCAATTATATTTTCTATATACTGATGGTGTGTGACATTGATGCTAATCTCTTCTGCAATACTGATGGAGCACTTACAATGAAGAACGCAGAGCCGCGATGCTGGTTACACACTCCTGAAAGGAAGCTGCCTTCCTCCTTGCTATTCAGATATTTCGATTGAAACAACCCAGTAATAAATTCCTTATAAGAGGCTAGAGAGATGCATCAGTGGTTAACTGCGAGCCTGAGGGCCTGAGGGCACCAAAGTTGTAATCTTCATTTCCCATGTCAAGAGCTGGGCATGGCCATGTGCACCTGTAACCTCTGTCACACAGGGGAGTAGAGCCTCAAAAGCTCTAGAATCAGTAAAAAGAGATTACATTTGAAAACTAGACCAGGAAGAAAAGCAAGGGAGTGTGACACTCCTTCCATGCAGTGAACATACAGGTGGGGGGACACTGCAAGGGCACAGCATACCATAACACACACACACACACACACACACACACACACACACACACACACACACACACACCCCACAAATTCAAAAAATAAAAAATAACATCCCTTTCAAATGTTCATAGTTTAACTTGGAAAACCCCAGGATTTGAAGGATGGTTTGGTGGGCAGATCACTCTAACAGCTTCTTGGCTTCCAGAATTCCACTCACACCTCTATAGATTATGCAGAGCTGAGTTTGCAGCCCTAGGGCTCTGATGTAATATGGCAGGGTGAGAGAAATGACTCATTATGACAGAAGGGCACTCAGATAATCCCGACAGAGTAGCTGTGATGGTTAGGTTTTGTTGTCAACTTGATCTTTTTAATTATCTTGGGTGGGTCTCTGAGGATGTTTATAGGAAGGCAGCCTCTCAGCAAGGGGCAGGATATAAAGAAGCTCAGAGAAGCTGGAAGTAAACATCCTTTCCTGTGTGGGCCATGCAGGAAAGAAATTCCAGAGACTCAGGAAGCCATTAAGTCTGGGGAAGGGTTGTAAGACCTCACGCTAAGGTATATAAAGGGGAAAAAATTCTCTCCTTGGCTCTCCTGCCTGTTTGCTGTTCTGTGTGTATGGTGTTGGTAGTGGGTTTTTCTCTCTGCTCGGACCTGTGAAAGAGGACCAGCCTCTTTGGCTGTTATGGAACTTCCCCTCAATCTGTATTATCAATAAATAATTTCCTCCCCCAAAATGTGCCTGGATTGAAGATTCATCCCAGTGGTGTGTGGCTGACTGTGACAGTAGCCCTCATTGCCTTCCATGTGCAGGCGAATGCCACAGAGCTATGACCCTGTCCTTATCTATTGAGACTTCACAGGATCTATGGCGACTCACAACCTGTCTCCCTCTTTTTTCATCTATCAAAGTATTATAGTCAGTTACCTTTGCATTATTGAGACACAAACACCCTACCAAAATCAGCTGCTGGGAGGAGAGGGTTCATTTTGGCTCACAGTCTAGAGGGGAAGCCTCATCATGGCAGGGAAAGGATGGTTGAGCAGAGGCTGGACATCACATCTTGCCACAGCATCTCGCAGAAAACAGCAAGACATTGAGCTGAGCTATGGCAACAGGGATCTGTCTGTAACCCCTTTAAGCTTGCCTACAACAAGACACCTCTTTCTATAGCAAAGCTTCACATCCAAACCACCACCAGCTGGGGACCAAGCATTCAAAACACATGAGTCTATGGTGAATGTTCCACAATCAAACTATCACATAAGGAGTCAAAATTATGCCACACGCTGTTTTAAGAACAGTATCAAATAACTGCTGGCATTTAGAAAGGTCAATAAGTATTAGCTTCCTTGTGACTTCTGGATAGAGACACTGTGAGATACAGCTGCTGACAATGGTCCAGTCACATGGAAATGGCATTTTAGGACCAACTCAGATTCTATACTTGACCTTAGCCAAAAGGCTGAGAAGCCATCAACCCAGATTCTAATCCAATAATGATGTAGAGAATGAAAGGCAAGAAAACTCGGAGGCAAGGCCTGTGAACTTCTTTTGTTCAATTTGTGACTTTGGGAGGTAATTTAGCATCCTTAGCCTTCCATGAAGTACAGAGAAGTAAGTGAGTCAGCACTGCTCCAGTACTGCTTATGTGGTTCCAGTAAGACACACCTATTGTAAAAATGACTAAAAAGGAAAGAGAGAGAAAGAAAGAAAGAAGGAAGGAAAGAAAGAAAGAAAGAAGAAAGAAAGAAAGAAGGAAAGAAAGAAAAAGAAAGAAAGGAAGGAAGGAAGAAAGGAAGGAAGGAAGGAAGAAAGAAAGAAAGAAAGAAAGAAAGAAAGAAAGAAAGAAAGAAAGAAAGAAAGGGAGAGAGAAAAAGGTTGTTCCTTTTTTAGGTATTCTAGTAAGCTTTGGCCTGAGCAAAAAAATGAGGAAAAGCAGAAAGGAAAGAGAATGATGTGGAAATTTATCCAACCTTTCCCCAAAGAATGAGGTCACAAACTCATGTCAGAAAGAAACTAGTTCAGTATGTCCACCAGCAGTTTAGACAGAAATGAAGATCACGGTAGACATAAAATAAGAGTGGTTGTACATGTCACACCACAGAGCCAAATCTGGCTGCCTGTGATGGTGCCAATCTCAGCATCATATCTTAAAGCTCATAATCATCATAAACATTATGGGACTCTAGGGGATTTCTTTCTTGTTTTTTTTTTTTTTTTTAAATTAAGGATAAACCTTATATGGGCACATCATGGGCTCGCACCATTATTTCCCTCCTTCCAGCCCTCATTCCACTGAGGGCCCTCCTCAGTGATATTGTTGGTAATCACCATGGGGTTGTGGTTGTGGGTTAGGAGTTGTGAGAGCAGCGGTTAGTCTGTGTGGGAGGTGGGCAGTGCCTCCGGCTATTCCCTTCCACTCTGCGGCTCTTACAGTCTTTCTGCCCCCTCTTCCTCAAAATTCTCTGAGCTGTGGCGGGTATGATTTAAGTCTACTTTAGTGCTGATCTCTCAGAGGTTTCTAGATAACTGCTTTGATATGATTTGAGTGCCATCAGTGTCTGTCTTCATCACCCTGGCGCAGGTTGTCAGGCTCTCTGTGGAAGCAGCACTCTTATCTCGCCTGAGCCCTGGCTGATGTGTGAGGGTGGTTCATCTCTTTGGTTCTCACTGCCTTCTGCAAAAGAAAGTCAGCTTCTCCAATGGAGAGTGAGATCAGCATAGGTTAAAGGGGAAAAGCATTGTTAATTAAGAGATAATGTGATATGTGTAGCCTCATTTTTGGCCAAAGACAATAGCAGGGTCTTGTATATTCCAGCCTGGTCTCAAACATACTATGTACTTGAGGATGACCTTGAACTTCTGGTCCACCTACTGCTATCTCCTTCCCCTATCCTTGTGCTAGGTTCACAGGCATGGGCCACACTTTGGTTTGTGTGGTGCTGCATTCAAACCAAGGGTTTCCTGCATGGTAATCAAGCTGCTCCAGCCTGGGCCCAGTTGGGGATTTTAAAGTGAGCTGATATAACTAACAGTTTCCACAACTGACAACTAAAAGTATGCTCCTCCCTTTCTGCAGAAAAACATCCCAGACGGTTCTATTACATGGCTGTTTCTGTGAGAATGGAAGGAGAACAGGCCAGAGTGGGTAGCTTAGTGGGGGTTTCCTTTCCCAGCATCCTGAGGGAGGAGGAGCATAAGCCATAGCTGTTGGCTACGTGGCTGGGGCAGCCAGCCTCACCTCAGCTCACAAGAAAACAGATGTGCAGCTCACAACAGCCTGATGTGTTTGTGAGTATCCCAAAGATGAGCTGGAAAGTTGCAAACCCTGTGTGATAAGGACATGGAGACATAATTACCCAGTCTGAATCACTGATTATTGCATACACACATGGACATATCCCATTGGACCCAGAAATATGTACATACCAGTAAAAAAATCAATGTCTTTGCATGTGTGGTATGCATGTGTGTTTATGCATGTTTACATGAGGGTGGGTGCACATGTGTATGTGGGTGTGCATGCATCTGTATGTCACGTGTGTGGAGACCAGAGATCAATTTCCAATGTCTTATTCAATCACTTTCCAGCTATCCAGCTTATACTTTGAGGCAGGATCTTTCACTGAGCCCCAAACTCATTGATTTAGCAGAAGTATTAGAAGTTCAAGGTCATCTTTGGCTACATATGATTGGATCATATGAAATATCAAGGCTGGAGAATTCTCGTGCTTGATTCCACCCACGTGCTGTCAACAGGGCCCACTGAGGCAGAGTTGATCTCCAGAGCTCCACGGAGCCTCCTTCCCTTGTCATCTCTGGGTCTGGCCTGCTTGGCCATGGTCACAGGTTGGAGTTGCATAAGGGAGACTACAGCTCTGGGATCATGAAGATGGCACTATGTCCACTGTCCCAGCAGTAGCTTCATGAAGGGTGTTTAAAGTAGCCTCACCCCCATGGTCCCACAGGCGTGGCCCTAGTGAGGGATCTCTGTACTGGTCTTGATCTGCCTGGACCTCCAGGGATCTCTGAGATAACCTTTGAGATCTAAGTGAAGGCAGCCATGCCTCTGAAGCCCAAGCCTACAGCACCTTGGGTGGAGTGCCAGCCTTGAGCGCCGCCTGTGATCTCAAAAGAGGGTGCCTGGTCCACATGTGGGACCCCCTGAGCCACAGGCAAAGAATCACCCTGGAGTGGAATGCTGAAATCACCCCTGCTCCAAGAACCCAGCCTTGTGGGTCTGTGACGATGGATGGCTGGGGAATGGAACCCTGGCCGCCAGGCTTTGCAAGCAAGCACCTTAACTGCCAAGCCTTCTCCTTGGCTTCAAGATTTATAGATTGCTAAGGATAAGTTTAAAAAAATTTAAAAAAAAACCCAGCTGGCCACATAATTCCTGTGTCCATAGGAGACACATAAATAAATCACTGAAGGGGAAGCACCATTATTCCTGATTCTACATTTAAAACGAAGAAAAATTTTCTCAAGGGTCTTCTTAAATATAAAGAATGCAATCAGTCCACAGCAACATTCCAATACTGTAACATCATGTCTTAATTTGAATTTTACTAAAAACTGTTCTATGGGAGTCCAGGCTAAGGCAGTATCCTATAAGCCAATGATTTTTAACTGAGGGTGGTTTGACACCATTTAGAAATTCCTAAAACCTTTTTTTTTTATTGTTACAATGATGTGTGCGCGGCGGGGGTGGGGGGCACTATTGGTATCAAGTGTATAGACACCAGGAATTCTGTTATAACCTCCCACAAACCATGTCCCAAATGAAGATGTCAATGGAATCAATACTGAGACATCCTGATCAAGCCTTCTCCCTTTGTTACCACCTGACATTTGGTATAACTTCTTCCCATAAAGCCCAGTAACTACATGTATGTGGACACACACGCCCTAGGGGAAACACAGGATGTGTACACGCACAGTTCAGTCAGTAGAGGTATGTGTTTGCAGAGGTTATTCTAGAAGAAAATTGAACCTCATTCATTTCACTTCACCACACATGAATGGAAGCGATTTTATTCACTAATTCTTGGTTTACTCCTAGAGGTCATATCAATGCTATCTGCTGTTAACAAAGATCACCGCAATATTGGTTGTCGTTTGTTTGCTCTGAATTTTGGAAGATTTTGTTTCGCTAATCGGTAATGCTAAGCTGCCCTTTTTTTCAAGCCCAAATGGAAAGGAAGGCATCTCTGTTCCAATGAGAAAAAATGAAAATGGAACCCTGTTCGCACTTCCTTCTGAGGTCAGGCACCATCGTGTCAATTAAATCATTGATATATTTGACAAAATATCTTTCCTACAAATGGTAGCTGTAGTTGCCTAGGGAAGTCACTGTATTTGAAAACTGTCACTTTGCTCCTAAGCCTATCTTTATCAGAGAGAAGAAACTGATTCTAAAATTGCAGAATCCTGTACCAGCTGGAAGGTGAGGCATTTAATGATCCTAACTCATCACATATACCAGTTAATTTTTCTCCAGCAGAAACTCATCTCTGCTTTCACTCTGACTTTATTGACCCTGTACTCCTGGCCTGCCCTAGGGATCCTGTGTCTTCCAAGAGCCTGGTGACAGTACCAAGACTCCTTGCCAAGCACAGATTTTTTCCTGTGTTCTGACCAAGATGTGTCATTCTCCAGTGCCAGGCTGCACCCATCCCCACCGAGGGCCACTCTGCCTGCAGGCTTCTCTTTGGTATGCTAATCATGGTTGGGAGAAGCTAGCCTTTGGAGGGCTTTTCACTTGAGTTTTTCCCCATAGAAGGAGAGTGAGCATCTACAGTGCTATTTTTATCTTGAGAAGCTACTGGGTTGAGAATGAACCCAGGGAGGCAGATTCAGATTACAGCACATCAGCATTTATTCGGTTTGCTTCTCCTTTGTGGGATTAGACAACAGCTTTTCTAATCAGCTGTGTAGGACTGGCTAACTTGTCCTAAACTGGCTACCTCAATACCCAGGACACCATTCCCCTGGAATATCAGCCCAGATCCAAGCCCCTGCCTCCCCTTCTCCCTTCAGTCAGAATCTATTGCTCTCTTTCCTACATAAAAGTATCCTGACAGCTCCCGCTGGCAATGAGTGTGGAGCCTAGAAAAGGATCAGAATTAACAAGGAAGAAAAAAAAATCAGCAAACAAGGAAATACAATGCCCACTGCTGAGCAGAGCCAGGAGCTCACACAAGAGTGACCAAGGAAAGCATAAATTGAATCATAAACCTCAGTTTCTTATCATTGATTTTCATTCTTCCTTAACCCAAGAAATCAAGTGATAGTTATATTTTTTCATAGATAATGCCAAAGGGTTCCTGTGAAGAGGGAGAAAAAAATGTATAATAATCTCGTTTTTGTTATGAAGTTACTTGAGGCCAGGAGGACAAATTTAGTGTGCACAGGGTAGAGAGGCGGTGTGCATTAGTGACATGAAACCAGACGGGGCCACAAGGAGCAGTGATCATGGTCCTAACATCAAAATCCTTCACATGCCCAGAGGTGGTGCTTAATGTGAAATTTCCTAATTTGTAAACATTAGCAACAACAACATCAAACCCTGATTTTGTTTGCTTGTTTGTTTCTTTGTTTTTGACACAAGGAAGCTTGTATCCCAGGTTGGAAATGAACTCACTGTTTAGCAGATGATCTTGAATTCCTGATCCTCCTGCCTCTACCTTTGAATGCTGAGATTACAGGTATGGACCGCCAGGCTAATTTATGAAGTGTTCGGGATTGAACTAGGCACATCCCCAGCCCCAGGATAAGTCTTATTTTTTTTTTAACGTTAAAGCACCATTAAAAAGTACAAGGCCAAATATTATTTTGTCCCAATAAATTGGCGAATATTAGGTCTAAAAATGATTTTTAGAAATGTTTTAAAAAGTTATCTATTTGAGAGAGAGAGAGAGAGAGAGAGAGAGAGAGAGAGAGAGAGAGAGAGAGAGAGAGCGCACTAGGGTCTCCTGTCACCACAAATGAACTTCAGATACATGCACCACTTTGTGGGTACTGGGGAATTGAACCCAGGCCTTCAAGCTTTGCAATTAAGAGACTTTACCACTGTGCAGTCTCTCCAGCACACTTCACTAATGATTTGTGTTGACTTGTTTCCTGATGACCAATTGGTTTGCTATAGAACATTTGGAGCTTTCAAAAAGGACAGCAGACAGGATTCCAGCAGCCCGTTAGGAAGCATTATTAGCCCTCTCTAGGTGTCCACAATGACTCAGGAACTGCATCTAAGATCAGGAGTAGGGTGGGGATCTGGCCATCTGCTCGGGGATGTCCTTTTGGGACCCTCTGTTGGAAACTGAGGGAGTGCAGGGACAGGTTAAAAGAGGGCTGAATTCTATACTCGGTTGGCTCAGTCCCCTGAGTTATAAACACCCCTGCGACTGGGCAGATGAAGAGCAGAAATACATTTCCTCACTTTTGGAGACTCGGGGGCTACAGGACAAAAGTGTTAGCAGGTTAGGTGCTGATGGGGACCTTGGTGGCTTTCTGGATTCCAGATGGCACCTTGCTGCTGCTTCAGCCTTCCATGGCTGAGAGAATGTGGAGGTTCTGTCCTTACACAACAATGGGCAGAGGGACAGAGATAGTGACCTCCTCCCTTCGGGTCTTTATTCCACTCATGAGGACAGGCTCAGATAACCAAAGGACAGTGACTCACTTTATTATCTATCTATCTATCTATCTATCTATCTATCTATCTATCTATCTATCTATCTATCTATCTATCATCTATCATCCATCCATCCATCTATCTATTGATTATCTATTTAGTTAATAAAAGATCCACATGAACGAGGGTCTTATAGTAATCTGGGTAGCCAGCAATGGGCTTTGTCAAGCTGTGTATGAATTTACCCTTTAGACTGGAACAGGAATATTAGCTTATTCAGTACACTGCAAAGGTAGCAGGTGGGCAGTAACTGGAGTAACTAGTAGTTTAGGGCAATGGCCTGGATGTGTGTGTGTACGTGTGTGTGCATGTATGCATGCATGCATGCATGTGTGTGTGTGTGTGTGTGTGTGTGTGTTGTGGGAGGTCGGGTGAGTTTCTTTGTGTGTCATGCCCTGACATGTAATTCATCGCACACAAAGGAGGACAGCCCTGATAAACTGGTGTATTGTGCTAGGAGATTAGCATGAGTGGATATTCATGCAACTTCAAGTCGACCATGCAAATCAGGGCCATGCAAATAAGGACAGTCCTGGTTGATCTGAGTTGGGTCATGGCCAGAGGGTGCCAGGCTGTAGCTCTTTGGTGAGATGTTTGCAGCATTCCAAGGCTAACAGTTTGCAATCCTGGACCAGGCTTGTGGTCACTAGTTGGGGACCATCTCCACTTTGTGGTCTCTTATTAATGGCTGTCCCTCCACAGTTCTAGATTTCTATTAATGGCCTTCCCTCCACTGTTCTAGATTCCTTAATGGACTAGTCATTAAGGAAACCTCTTAATTCCTCTGAGAAATATGTTGAGTGGAAAAGGAGGAGGGGTGATCAACCCATGTGTCACACGTGATAAAACATTTGTTCTTGAGTGTATGTGCTAAAACATGAGCCTAGTGTCTGAGAATGATCAATAATCCAAAGTACACTGGCCATGCTTACTTCTGCAGAGCATGAGTATCCATAAAACGTCCAGACAAGCAAAGCACATCAGCAGGAAATTTGCCTGAGTTTTTATTTCCTCACACAGGCAGGGGCCTGGGCTTTACTCTGAGTCAGAGGTTGGTCTCCCAATCTCACCTAATTGGCTAAAACATAAAAGCAACAGTTTCTAAGGGAAATCTAGAAGAATGGAAGATTTACAGACCTTTTTACCTAACACAGAAATAGAAGCTTTAGTTTCAAGGATTGGTGGCTCTTCTCATCTCAAGGATGCTGATTAGGCAGGGGGGCTTCCCACAGAATGGCATCCTTCCAGAATGGAATTTCTGTATCTTTTTAACCCTTTCTCTCTCTCTCTCTCTCTCTCTCTCTCTCTCTCTCTCTCTCTCTCTCTCTCTCTCTCTCTCTCTGTCACACACACACACACACACACACACACATTCCTTAAATATATGTGCCAGGCCATCCAGCAAACAGCATAACTGTTCCAAACTTAAAACTACCACATGTATGCATGAGTTAAAAAATAATAGTCCGTGGCTATAACTCAACTATTGAATGCTTGCTTGACATGAAGTCATGGCCCTGGGCTCCATCCCCAGTCCCTCAAGTAAAAATAAAATAAATTTTAAAAACCCAACAGGCCTGACAACCAGCTCCAGGGTGATAGTGACATACAAGGTGATCAATAAAAACCCATCAAAGCAGAAATCCAGAGGCTACAGAGAACGAAACACCAAATCAGACTTCCAACAGGCCTCCCGTGGCTCAGGGAACACTGGTGAAAATGGGGAGGAAAGATTGTAAGAGACACAGAGTGAGTAGGAATACCCTGAGGTATGATCCCTCTGCTATCACACAGGGACAAACTGAGATTCTCATGTCCCACATGGAATACCATGATACCATTGGAGAGAGCTCCCAGGGTGGTGGGGGCTTGGGCAAGGAGATGGACCAGTATAACCTTTTATATATAAAATAATAAATAAAATATATAAAATAATAAAAAACAAGCAGAATAAGAATGTCCAAATAAATATAAAGGCAATATTCAAGATGTCACCAGAAAATACAAGTTACAAATTTACAAAAAACCTTACAAACCTATGAATTCTAGAAAACCATACTCTTTATGATTCACTTTATACATTTCCAAAATACTTGCACCTATTTTTTTTATTGCAGACATTCAATTGCCACTTTCTGTTATTTTCTATAACCCTGAGGGTGTGTGTGTATCTGTTCTGCTTCTATAACAAATTGTCACACTGGGAAATTCAGAAACAGCGTGGACTGTGTGCCCATAGTTTGAAGACGGGGTCTCCTGAAATCAAAATTCCTGAAGGCTGGTGTCTGCTGAGGGCCCCCTTCCTCCAAGATGACCACTTCTCATTCTCAGGAGACAATAACAGCACTTCATGGGCCTTTTTCTTCAGGCAAGTAATCCTACTAAATCAGAGCCTGGTATGATTTCATCATTTCCCAGCGGCTCCTCCTCCCATGTTTGTAGTTAGAATTTATATAAACTAAGTGAGGAGGATAGTTAGGTCTATAAAGTGCTTGTCTAGAATGCAGGAAGCCATAGATTGATTGGCCAGCACCCTATAGACTGCGTATGGAGAGTGCATACCTATGTTGCATGGTGAGCAATCCCAGGACTCAGAGAGTCCACCATACCTGGCTTTATATGGTCCTGGGAATGAACCCAGGGCCTCATGCATGCTAGATAGACACTTTACCCACTAAGTCACATCCCAGCCCATGATTCAGACTTAAGTCTTGAGTAGGTGTTTGATACCAGGTCCCATGTCGCAGAAACACTGGTGCCTCAAGGGTAACACAATACATGCGCTGTATCATTTGTTTTCCTCCTGGATGAAGAGATCAAATACTCAGTGCATTCTATTCAGCTCTCACGACTGAGTTACAATGTGTCTACGACAGGGAAGCAGCAATATTTTGGATGATTTTTATTTTGAGTTATCCATAGCTAGTAATAAAATTGCTTTCAGGCTTTTGGCTTCAGTCTAATGAAATCACATTGAATTAAAAAATGAATAGCTTTTCCTGAAATGGATACAATTCTTCCAATTGGAAAATTATAAAATTATTCTTTATTATTAGTAACCAAAATATATGAAATTTTGGCCAGATGTGGTGTTGTGGCATTTGAAGAAAATTTGTATATGTTCAATTAGCCCAAGTAATCATCCTGATGCAATATGAGTCATTACTCAAATATGAAGAAAAAATTCAGTGAAAACAGTGCATCATGGCTGGAGGGGGGGGGGAATGGCTCCATTGATAAAGTCCTTCCCTTGCAAGCTTGAGGACCTTAATTCAATCCCTAGAACCATGATTATAAAAAAGTTGAGAAACCAGAGGTGGTGGTACATGCCTGTAAGCTAAGTACCAGGAACATCAAGACAGGTGAATCCTTAGGGCTTCTTGGTTAGCAAGACCATCCTACTTGGCAAGTTCCAGACCACTGAGAGAACTTGTCTCCAAACAAGTGGATGATTCCTGAGAGAAATGTCACCTGAGTTTGTCCTTTAGCCTCTACACGCAATTACATACATGTATGCGTATGCACACTTGCATGTGTCCACATGAACACTCAGAAAGACACAGCATGCACACAAATGCACCAAAGCATAAAATATGCTCATGCAGGTTGGGCATCTTTAAACAAAGATTGTCTATATAATTATTAAGGCACACACTCTAACAGCAAACCCCCTACCCCCAGAATGTATTTCAACTTTATTCACCCCCATGAACCCACAATGTACCTTTCACTCAGTAGACGTTCAGTAAATGCCAGCTCACTGACAAGAAGCTCTTCTGTGACAAATGACTCTTTAGGGCTCTTGACTAAGCATCGTTTATCTGCCCTAATGCCATTCAACCCCCATGGCCTCACTTGATGGGTTTGGCCAATTCACTGCTGTCCTATCTGGTTTATCATTAATAGCTCCCTTCTGAGTAGCTTCAACAGAAAACTGGTTTAATGTACTTATCTAAACCATTACCTAGACAGGATCTTTGGGTCTTCATTGGACCAGCCCATTCCTGACTCCACACAGACAGAAGCCCTCCTTTGC
Source organism: Zapus hudsonius (assembly GCA_004024765.1). Classification (NCBI taxonomy): domain Eukaryota; kingdom Metazoa; phylum Chordata; class Mammalia; order Rodentia; family Dipodidae; genus Zapus; species Zapus hudsonius. The sequence continues at coordinate 38,294 of PVHP010012247.1, forward strand.
CTGCCTGTGAGAAGGTTATGTATGTGACAGATTGAGGTCCAAGGCTGACCTTGATGGACCACTCTGCATTCTTCCCTTCCAGCCATAATTATCTGCAGAAAGTGAAATGTATATTTCTAATCCTGAGAACTACAAAAATAGCTGGGCCAAGGGATATAGCCTTGGCCTGAAGTCAGGAGAGGCATGCCAAGTTTATGTATCCACCACCCCATGCCAATTTATGGCAGACCTTGGGTAAGTCAGTTGACCTTGACTGAGGCATCATTTATTGAACAAAATGCTGCTATAGGAGACATGAAAGGTTCATAATGGATTCCACAAGCATATCCATAAGGCTCACATAGGTGGGAGCATATACATAGTCTTTCCTGACTAAATTAACATTTAGATCCCATTCAGGCAAAGGAATGAGAAAATCTACATTTTCTGGAACTGTAAAAGCTCTCAGAATCCAAAAGAGCCTAGATTTGACCGCTCTCCCTTGTGTAGTTTTCTGCTCAATGAAAGGAAGACATGAATTAAACTCAGGAGTATTTTCAGACTTGCTTAAATTAATGCCTGTGAAAGGGCCAGGCCTCGTATGTAGCTTTTATAGGTTTTACTGTGAACCTTGGGAACAGTGTGCTAAAATACCAGTCAGACATGGTAGGGTTAGTCTGTCTTCCCAGGACTCAGGAAACTTGAGACAGGAGGATTGTGATTTTGAAGCCACCAAGGGCTACATAAGAAAATCCTTTCTAAAAATTAAATCTATTAACAAATAGACAAGAAAATCCAATACAAGCCCCAAATGTAGATTTAGCTTAAAAAAATATGTTCCAATAGCATTTTGGCCAAAGCCAGTCATATTTTCCTCCCTGTGGATTAAAAGGAGTCCTATAAAGAGCCCAGTTGGTCAAAAGGAAGAGACAGGGCTTCCAGGAACACAGAGAGGCCATGCTTATTTGATACTATAGTCTCACTTGTTTATCAGTGAGAATTTGAAAGTCCTGGTTTCTGAAGGGTAAAGAAAGTAACAACCTGAACAAAAATAATGGAAACCAAGTCAAAACAAACAAACAAACAAAAAGACTCGGTGAATAAAATGCTTGCCACTCAATGCAGAGTACCCAAGTTTGATTCCCAGCACCCCCTAAAAAGCTGGAAGCTCTGGTGGGCTCCTGGAATCCTGGCACACTAATGGAGAGATGGGAAGTGGAGACTAGAGAATTTTCTGGACACTCATGGCAAGCACAGCAAAGAACAACTGCAGAGTGAGTTCTGGAGAGAAAATCCTGCCTCAGATGAGGTGGACAGGTGAGGACTGTCCTGAAAGTTGTCACCTGATCTCCAGACCTATGCCATGCATGCACACCTGCACTTGCAGGTTGCACGTACCAACACTTGTGCACACACACACACACACACACACACATACACAAACGTTTAAAAAATGTTTCTATTGCATAGGGCTCAATCTTTAGAATTTAGAAATCTATTTCTTGGGGCTGGAGAGATGGTTCAGCAGTTAAGGTCTAATGACCCAGGTATGATTCCCCAGAGCCCATGTTGAGCCAGATGCACAAAGTGGTGCATGCATCTGGAGTTCATTTGCAATGGCTGAAGGCCATGGAGCACCTGTTTCTCTCTCTCTCTCTCTCTCTCTCTCTTTCTCTCTCTCTCTCTTAACTTGCAAATAAATAAATAAAATATTTTAAAATCTGTTTTTCATATTTCTAGGGTAATGAAATTCATTGTCAAAGTTTTTTAAAAAATATTTTTAGTTATTTGCAAGCAGAGAGAGAGAGAGAGAAAGAGAGAGAGAGAGAGAGAGAGAGAGAGAGAGAGAGAGAGAGAGAATGGGTGCACCAAGGCCTCCTCCAGCTGCTGCAAACAAACCTCAACTCAGAAGCCCCTTTGTGCATATGTCTTTATGTGGGTACTAGGGATTTAAATCCTGGTCGTTAGGCTTTGCAAGCAAGTGCCTTAACCACTGAGATATCTCTCCAGCTTCTGTCAGTGTTTTAATTGAGAAAATCTGTGCACGAATGATACCTAGATTTTTACCTTTGACCCGGACCTTCTTCTCCCTCATTGTGTCCTAACCATGACTTTACTTGAATGTCCAAGAGACATGTGAGGTCTAACATGCCCTAAACTGAATGTTTAAACTTCTCTTTCACAGTATTCTTCATCACTGTAGGCAATTCCAATTTTTAGGTGCTTGGCCCACATAACCGCCCCCCCTGTATGCATGTAGAGGCCAGAGGCTGGAATGTTGGTCCACCATTTTCAATAGAGACTGGTTTCTCATTGGCCTGGGATTTGCCAATGAGACAAGACTGGCTGCTATTCATCCTCAGTGATTATCCTGTCTCCTCCTCTCCTGTTCCGGGATTACAAACATACACCACCATACTCTCACTTTAAAAAAAAAATAGATCCTGAGATTGAACTCAGGTCCACATGCTTACCACAAGCTCTTTGCTGGCTGAGCTATTTCACCAGCTCTCTTCTCCATTTGGATTTGCCTTTCTTTGGTAACTCATTCCAACTTGTCAGCCAAGGGACCTAATTCGCTCCATCCTGATGAGCCTGTGTTCACCCTGCCAGAGCCCCATCACTGATGCCTCTGCCTCTTCCCTTCTCCCAAAGGTGTCTTTAACCCAACAGCAAATGGCCTAGAAAACGCTTTACTAAGTGTTGAATTCCCAAGCTCAAAAGTCTCCAGAACCTGCTCTCATGAAGAGTCCCATCGAAATCCTGGCATAGCTTTGAGGTGCTGCCCACCCAGGACCCTTGCCTCTCAGAAGGTCCTTTTTCTCTCCTCTCCCACAGCACCCTGCTGGCTGCGCATGCCCACAGCCTCAGAGCATCTGCACCTACTGCTCACAAGTCCTTCATCTCCTCCCAGGAAAGGTATCCTCCTCACCCACCGATGCAACATAAGCGTGGAGTGAGGCCTTACTTGACAGGCACGCATTGTATGCATGTATGAACAAACCAGACCACATGCTCATTCACCTTCCAATGCATTACAATTTTTAAAAGGGGTTTATGTTAAGTACCTATGAAAAAAGTCTTAAAACTTAGATGGGGATGGGGTCACTTTAAGAGACTCCGCTGCCCAGCCTGAGATAACCTTGAATTAGAACTTGACTCTCATCTGTTTACTCTCTGATCTCCTTCCTGTTCCCCTGACACCACTGAGTGCAGGGCAACAGAACAGGTCCTCCCCCTCCCTGTTAGAGACCTTGAAGGACCAGAGGCTTTCTCTCCTTCCTACTCTTCATGGTCCCCTGGTTTCCAGCACTTAGACTGTTCCCCTCCCCTCCCCAAAGCCCAGGAAAAGGGAGCACCTCACTTTGTTCTGCAGATCTCTGGAGCCTCTCTCCCTCCTGCTTCAGGTCCCACCAGGCCTTTGTAGTTTGATGTTACAACTTTCTCAGTAAAGCTTCCATTCTAGAAAGGCGCTTTGTCTCTGCTTCTCTCCTTTGGACCGGTCTGCTCTCCTTTGCTTCTTTGAACTGCCAATATGATTCATTTATAAATTGGTGTTTTGAGTAGAGATTGGGACATTTCACAGAAAACATACCAGTGTGCAAAGACATATACACCAGAGTCGTTGTGTAGCAATGGAATGACCAGAAACCTCAGAAGAGAACTGGAGAGCTAGCTCAGTGGTTAAAGGTGTTTGCTTGCAAAGCCTGCAGCAAGGGCTTGATTTCCCCAATATCCACGTAAAGCCAGATGCAAAATGTGATGCATGCATCTGTGTGCCTTCTCATTGGCAAGAGACCCTAGGGTGTCCCTCCACAGACAATGCAGATACATAATTTTTTAAAACTCCTAACAGCCTTATTTTTTACAAATAACTTCCATTAAGAGCAAAAACAGGGCTGGAGAGATGGTTCAGTGGTTAAGACACTTGTCCGCAAAGCTTAAGGACCTGAGTTCAATTCCCCAGTACCCACATTAAGCCAGATGCACAAAGGTGGCACATAAATCTGGAACCTGTTTAAAGTGGCTGGAAGCCATGGCATGGCACACCCATTCTCTCTTTCCTCTAGCTCTCTCTGCTTGCAAATAAATAAATAAATAAATAAATAAATAAATAAATAAATAAATAAATACATAAATAAATACATAAAGAAATAAAATTTTGAAAAAGAGCAAAAACACTCGTGTGTGTAAGTATGTGTATATGTATATGTATAGCCACATAGAAAGCCCACATAAAAAGCTAAACATGGCTGTACTTGCCCGTAGCCCCAACATTAAGGTGGGGGACAGAGATCAGAGAATGGCTGGGGCTCAGTCAGCCAGCCTAGTTCAAGGTTCAGTGAGAGAATCTATCTCAAAGAAATAAGGCAGAAGATGTCTTCCTCTGGGCTCCACACATGTGTGCACAGGGTGCAGCATCTGCTCTCTCTCTCTCTCTCTCTCTCTCTCTCTCTCTCTCTCTCACACACACACACACACACACACACACACACACACATATACCATAAGCACAACCCATGTATACCCCCACACACTATGGACTCCATACACACAAACAATTAATAGCAGTAATCATGGAGAAATGGTTCAGTTCTCTGATACCCAAAGTTCCTGGACTAGAATTAAAACCAGGAAGGGATTTCTTTAGTGAGATGAAGTCACCATCCACATGCCAGGCCCCTCACCAGGCCCCTCGGAATTCCATCTTGGTAGCACGATGGTCATCAGCCATCGGCTGCTAAATTTATATATTATATACTATAATAAAATAAACATGACTAGGAACAGGAAAACAAATGTTAAGCATGCAAGAGCAGAAATAAAATTACCATTTTTATTTTAAATTTTAAAATCTGCCTGGCAAGTAAGTGTGAATGCCCCTATTAGGCAGGGTTCCCAGTGTGACAAGCACGGACAGCATTTGGAACACACTAGTTGAACCAGAGCTTGAGGTACAATTTATTGTTTTTCATGTGTATGTGTGCGACATGCATGCCTGTGCGTGTGTTTGCATGGGGACTGAGGCCAGAGGTCCACGTAGGCATCTTCCTCAATTGTCCTATATTCTTTGAGAAAGGGGCTTCACTGAACCTAGAGTTTACCTGGTCAGCAAACCCAGGGATTCCCTGCATCTACCTCCCCAGGCTGGGATTACAGGCACATGCCACCAGTATTTTACTTGAGAACTGGGAGTACCCCCTCCCCTCCCCTCCCCTTTACCCCTCTCCTCTCCCCTCCCCCTCCCCTCCTCA
>PVHP010012248.1:0-29737 GCA_004024765.1 Zapus hudsonius
TCTCTCTCTCTCTCTCTCTCTCTCTCTCTCTCTCTCTCTCTGCTTGAAAATGAATAAATGAATAAATAAAATATTTTTAAAAATTCAGAAGCCTAAAGCTCAGGAGTATTCAAGTCAATATTTCTGTGACTTAAGCTCTAATGCAATCATCACCCTGTAGAAAAGTATCAGCAGAGACAACCCTTTTACATCACTGGTGTGTCTCAAAAACATAGGACCTATTTGAACATGAAAATGTGTCAATAAGTATGATCAACCAATGTGACCATAAATACACTAAGAGCTTATATATCCTATAATTTTACTAAGTAAATATTGATATATCAACTATTAGTTTTAAAAGTAAATAGGATGAATACTATAGAAATCAAAGACATCAAAATTTTATGTTTTGAGGTGCAGGTAATATCATATGCCCAGGAATAGAAACCACCTAATTTTTGAGTATTTATAAAAGTAAGTCTTGTTCAATGTCAAAGAGTGATCCACAAGATTTTCAATATTTATTTTGAATACTTATTTCCTCTGAAGCTAGTAACAAAAGCTATGTTCATTTGAAAGCACTGGCAGGAAGAGGGAGGAAGAGGAAAGGAGAAAGGAAAAGGAAAGAGGAAACACTGTAAAGCATCAAATTAAATGTTCAGAAAAAGACCAGGCTAAGCCATGCAAGAGGAGAGACGCTGGGAAAACCAGAAGTGGATGACCTAGGATCCCCTGCTAAGGGCCTCCTTGGCTTAATAAAAAGGAAGTATTCCATATGAATCCTCTGCCATTTCCTTCATCTTTTGCTATGCCAAGTTAAAAAAATTGCTATCAAGTTGCTATCAAATAAAAGAGATATCAAGTATTTTAATTAAGCTGCATGCTCTTGGCTGTGGCTATGTGTCTGAAAATGAAAGCAGTAGAATAAAAATCATGAACTGAGCAACTCAGTGGAAGAATCCGCATCCAAAAGGGGCTCTGAAGAGTAGAGAGAATGATTCACATTTACCAAAATTATAAGAATTCAGAAATGGGAGGAAATTGAGTGGATCAGAGGATATGAGAACAGATCGGATTAAGTGACATGCAGCAGGTTAATAAGCCAGCACGGGAAAGCATCACTATGAGCAATGCAGACAGACAGAGCAGGGGAGCTCAGAGCGGATAAGCCCAGTCTCCAGGAGGCACACAATCAGGACACAGGAAGCAGTGGCGTCCACTTTCAGCACTTTATGTCTATTTTAATTGCTCTCACAAAGATTCAAAGAGAAAGTACTATAATCCAATTAAGTTTACTGTATTTCTTCACAAGAACACTCAAGGCTCTTGGTTTTGGTGACTATATTTCTTTTTTTTTTTTTCTTTTTTGAGGTAGGGTCTCACACTATCCCAAGCTGATCTGTAATTCACTATGTAGTCTCAAGTGGCCTCAAACTCACGGCAATCCTCCTACCTCTGCCTCCTGAGTGCTGGGATTAAAAGCATAGGCCACCACACCCAGCTTGACTGTATTTTTTTTTTTTTTTTTTTTGGTTTTTCGAGGTAGGGTCTCACTCTAGCCCAGGCTGACCTGGAATTCACTCTGTAGTCTCAGGGTGGCCTCGAACTCATGGCGATCCTCCTACCTCTGCCTCCCTAGTGCTGGGATTAAAGGTGTGCGCCACCACGCCCGGCTTGACTGTATTTTTTATCTTTAACTAAAATGCTTGTCAGTTCATCTCTGGCCCCATAAAAAACAACAACAACAACAACAAAAAAAAAACCAATGAGTAAGCTTTATTTTTCCCCTTTGGCTGTATGTATTTTTTCTTGCATAACTAAATTAAAAAAACAATCTTGCCAGGAGTGGTGGCATACAACTTTATCCCCACCATTAGGGAGGCTGAGATAGAAGGATAGACTTGAGTTCAAGGCCAGCCTGGGGCTACCGAGTGAGATCCAGGTCAGTCTGGGCTACAATGAGACCTTGCCTTAGGAAATAAACTGTAATAAATCTAAAATGTATTAAAGAAAAAATAGTAAAAAAATGTAATTTATTTGATGCCAATTTTTTTTTTTGGGGGGGGGGGTTAAGGTAGGGTCTCACTTAGCCGAGTTTGTAGTCTCAGGCTGGCCTTGAACTCATGGCAATCCTCCTACATCTGCCTCCCCAGTGCTGAGATTAAAGCTGTACACCACCATGCCCAGGTTTGAAGGTAAAATATTTATTTTCCAAGAATGAAGCAAGGTGTTTGTAATAATGTACCCTAAGGTATTAAGGTGTTCCCTAGAACTAGGGAGTTTCCAGCTCAATTTTAATCTCATCAGCTAGGTGGTCAACAGCATCCCAACCCAACATCTGTCTAATCATTTGACAGGATTGACAGGAACATTAACAGATACATAGCATCATATTTCCAAAGGACTTTATTCTTCCCACAAAACTTCATTCAAAAAATTAGACAGCAATTCTGAAATGCTAATGTACTTTCAAACGTGGAAATTAAGCTAAATACTTTTAAAGTTACAACATTTAGAAGTTGAGCAACTAGTAAAGAAAAGCAGAAAAAAAAAACAAAACCAGACTTATTCCATGCATGGTGTGTGCGCCTTTAATCCCAGCACTGGGGAGTAGGGGGGAGGCAGAGATAGCTACCCTGAGACTACATAGTGAATTCTAGGTCAGCCTGGGGCTAGAGGGAGACCCTCCCTTGAAAAAACAAAAAACACCAGGTTTTTCCTAGGAATTCTCTTATTCTTTCTCAATGACTAGGATCTACCTGTTTCAACACTTACCATTCATTAGCACTGAATGGCAGATGACGCACACTCTGGCTTCCTTTCTGTCCATGTATAACAGCTTACACTTCAAGCTACAGCAGGAAGCACAGAAAACCTGTGGGGGAAAGAACAGACTGAACTTACCATGATCAAAGTACCCAGGAAACAAATGAATATTGCTCACTACTAACCCAAAGTGAACCATATTAGACTAGAAAAGAAAACTCAAGAAGCTGGAACTCAAAACCAAGAGTGAGCTTTACAAGTCTGCGAACAAGAAAGAAATCAGCAAAGCTTGCAGAAATAAAAACAGTGGCTACGATCCCACCACAAATACGCTGTGAGGAAGATAAAGACAGACACTGTGCTGACCTTAGCTGTAGCTGCACCTGTTATTTTTGTTTGGAAAGGAATCACAGAAGCATGAAATAACCAAAGACTGGGACTTCTGTTTTTATTTTATTTTTATGTGTGTGTGTGGGGGGGAAGGGGCATGCTAAGGTCTCTTGCCACTGCAAGCAAATACCAGACTCATGTGGCACTTTTTGTGTCTGGCTTATGTGGGCTGCTTGGGAATTAAACCTGGCTGGCAGACAGGCAAGCACCATTGACCACTGAGACATCTTCCTGCCCCACCTTCTGGGTTTTCAGCTGTTTTCTGTATCTGTGTGTGGAATGGTAATGATGCAGATGTTTCACCAGTTTGCTGTAAAGGACAAAGACAAAATACACAGCCCAGCTATAGAAAGAAGGACAGCTTCAGCCTCAGGAAAGCAAAACTTTTTCACCTTCTGAGGGAGTTGAAATCTTGCTCCTTTCTCCCTCCACACCATACAACAGTAATCTATCTCCCCAGGTTCCCATGAAATGGATTTTCTGGAGGTTCTCTAGGCATTTATTATGGACTAGAGTGGAACAGAGGAAGAAGGCCATTCTGAGCACAATAAATTCTACCCATCTAGTTTGTATGGCTAAGAACTACCCTACGCCTTGGAGAGCTGAACCCAGAGATGAGGAATCCTTGGCAAGTCAGCACAGATGCAGCGCCTCCTTCCTCTTTGGTAAAAAGAACATACCCCTTCCTGCTAGGGAAAATTCATGTATCTGGTTACCATGAACACTGGTTTTGTTTTCAAAGGGCTTTCATTCTCAGAACAATTGCAAGCTATTCCTATTTTATATAGGAACAAACAAAAGGATTTTGGATCTTTTATTTATTTATATTATTTTTTGGTTTTTCGAGGTAGGGTCTCACTCTAGCCCAGGCTGACCTGGAATTCACTATGTAGTCTCAGGGTGGCCTTGAACTCATTGGTGATCCTCCTACCTCTGCCTCCTGAGCACTGGGATTAAAGGTGTGCGCCACCATGCCCAGCTTCCTCTAAGCTTTTCTATCAGGTATTCTCTATCAGGTATTCTGTCACAGGAGGAGAAAAGTAACTAATACAGGAAACTGGTACCTGGAGAGGACCACAGCTGTGCTAAGCCTGATAATGTGATTTATAAGCCTTGGGAACTTTGCAGGAGGAATAAGGAAGACTGGAACTTAGTGGTGGCACTTGAGAGGCAGGGGTAGGAGGACTGCCTTGAGCTCAAGGACACCCCGAGGCTACAGAGTGAATTCCAGGTCAGCCCGGGCTAGAGCGAGACTCTACCTCAAAAAACCAAAAACAAAACCAAATAGAGTTGGAACTGGGCTGAAGAGATGGCTTAGCGGTTAAGGCGTTTGCCTGCAATGCAGAAGGACCTGAGTTCAAGTCCCTAGTGCCCACATAAAAGCCAGATGCACAAGAGGGCGCATGCATCTGGAGTTCATTTGCAGTGGATGGAAGCCCTGGTGTGCCCATTCTCTCTTTCCTTCCTCTCTCTCTCTCTCTCAAATAAATAATATTAAAAAAAAGAGTTGGAACTGCATATTAGAGAAGTCCTAGAATGATGAAGGCAGGGCTGCTGTGTGATTCTGGAGGAAGTGCAGAAGACCAGAATGCTGAGAAACATGAGGAAGTATTGGAAGGAACAGGACTATGAGAAATTGGACTAGAAGCCATTCAGGTTTGATTCTAACAAAGCATCTGGCTACATCTGCTCATGTCCTGAAAATCTCAGTAAGGTGGAATTAAAAAGTAATAGATTAATTTGTTGGGCAAATTTGCTTGCAAATAAATAAATAAAGTTAAAAATTTTAAGTTGTAGACAGGCACTACCCTAGCAAGACTTGCTCTTCCATGTTTATTCACAACAGGCATGGAACCAACCTAGATGGCCCTCAACTGATGAATGGACAATGAAGATGTGGTTCATTTATACAATGGAGTTCTATTCGGCAGTAAAGAAAAATGAAATAATGAAATTTGCAGGGAAATGGATGGATCTGGAAAGGATCACACTAATGAGGTAACTCAGGCCCAGAAAGCCAAATGATGCATGTTCTCCCTCATATAATGGCATAACCAGAAACCATAGATTGATACTAGAAAAACTTCGTTGCCAGGAATGGGATACTTCCAGTGAGTTGTTGGCCAGGGAGGTTCCTGATGCCCCCAAATCATTACAGGCCATTGCCAAAGCTCCCTGTTAACCAGCTGACACAAAGCTAGAAAAAGCTATGGCTGCCTGCAGCCCTAAGGGAGAGAGAAGTCATCAATAGTGGTGAATAGCAGTGGACCTTGCAAGCCTGAAGACTGGCCAGCCAGGCCAAATGTGCCAACTAGGCAATAGTGGCATGTCTACTGTGAGGGAAACCAAATGCTCTCTAATTGGACTAGAGGCCCACTCCACGGGAAGGAATACATGCCTGGTACTAAAGACCTAGCCAAAACCCTATGGCGGGGGAGGTCATGAGCCCTAGGGGAGTAATGCCTGCTGTTGTCTGGCTAAATGCATATTGATTTTTGCCCACCAAACTGCCTTACAAGCACTTTTTTAAAAATTGTAGACAGCCGGGCGTGGTGGCGCATGCCTTTAATCCCAGCACTTGGCAGAGGTAGGAGGATCGCCTTGAGTTCAAGGCCACCCTGAGACTCCATAGTGAATTCCAGGTCAGCCTGGACTAGAGCGAGACCCTACCTCGAAAAACCAAAAAAAAAAAGTTGTAGACAGGGCAGACAAGGTGGGTGCACACAGCTGCTGTCACACTTTGCACTGGAACAATAGGAATGGTGCCTTGAGGGAAAGATTCTACCATACCTAAGGCTCTGGGGGTAAAACAAACCCTATTCCAAAATATTATTTATTCATTATTTAAAATCGTTTCATTTACTTATTTGGAAGCAGAGAGAGGTAGAGAATGGGCATGCCAGGGTCTCTAGCCACTGCAAACAGATTCCAGGTGTATGCGCTACTTTGTGCATCTGGCTCTATGCAGGAACTAGAGAATAGAATTTGGGTCATTAGGCTTTGTAGGCAAATGTCTTAACTACTGAGCGATCTCTCCAACCCCCTGAAAATTTATTTGCGCTCGTACTCATGCGTGTGCGTGTGCGTGTGTGTTGCAAACAAAACTGCTTGTGCCACTTTTTGCATCTGGCTTACATAGATGGCTTGGGATTGAACCCAGGCTGGCAGGGCACCATCAACACCTGCACTGTCTTCCGTTGTGCCGAGAGCCTAAGGTGAAACATTCCCGAGAGAGGAGAATGCCTGGAAGGATGGACTCCAGGCTGTGCTGCTGGACCACGGTGGCTCCTTTCCCAAGGTTTTCTTTTGTAATGAGGCGTCTAATCCAGGGCATCACATGGTAAGCAAATGGGCTACGCTGCCAGTGCACAATAATTCTGAGGGGAATTGTTTCATCCTTAGATATTTTCAAATGAGTCAAGCATGGGTGGCTCATGTCTTTAACCCCAGCACTTGGTAGAAGAGTCTGAGGCCTGCCTGGGCTACAGAGTGAGTTTCAGGTCAGCTTGCGCTAGAATGAGATCCTGCCTCAAAAAAATTAAAAACAAAACAAAATTTTGTTATTAAGTCAGACATGTTGGCGCACGTCTATATTCCCAGCAACTCAAGAAGCTAAAGGTGACATAGTGCATCTCTGTCTCAAAAAAAAAAATTTAGGGCCAGGTGTGATGGCGTACACCTTTAATCCCAACACTCAGGAGGTGGAGGTAGTAAGATCTCCGTGAGTTCGAGGCCACCCTGTGACTACATAGTGAATTCCAGGTCAGCCTGAGCTAGAGTGAGACCCTACCTTGAAAAACCAAAAAGAAAAAAAAAGTTCAGGGCTGGAGAAATGGCTCAGCAGTTAAGGTGCTTGCTTGCAAAGCCTAACGACCTGGGTTTGATTCCCCAGTGCCCAGATGCACAAAGGATCTGGAGTTCATTTGTAGCAGCTGATGGCCCTGGCATGCCCATTCTGTCTCTCTTCTCTGCTTGCAAATAACTAAAAAAATTTTTTAAGTCTAATATACATATCTGAAACACAAGGTATTTTAAAATTATAACATTATCATACATAATAAAACAATAACTTCTGTTAACATTAAATATCCAAATTAATATTCTTTCAATAATTTTTTTTTTGTTTTATGAGGTAGGGTCTCACTCTAGCCCAGGCTGACCTAGAATTCACTATGTAGTCTCAGGTTGGCCTTGAACTCACAGCGATACTCCTACCTTTGCCTCCCGAGTGCTGGGATTAAAGGCGTGCGCCACCATGCCCGGCCTTAAAAATATCTTTTAAAAATATGTTTATTTATTTCCAAGTAGAGAGAGAGAATGGAAAAGATGGGCACCCCAGGGCCTTTTGCCACTGCAAACAAATTCCCAATACATGTACTGCTTTATCTGGCTTTACATGGGTACTGGGGAATCGAACTTGGGCCATCAGGTTTGCAAGCAAGCCTTTAACCACTAAGCCATCAATCCAGTCCAAATCCCTTCTTCGTTCCAACTAGTCTGTCTTCTATTTGATGTCATCATTTTTTTCTCTCCTCTTATGAAGGTCTTGTGTAGGTAATATCAGCCACTATGAGGTCATGAAGACCATATTGCAAACACTCCTCCCCTTCCTTTGTTTATAACATTCTTTCTTCCACCTATTCTACAATGATCCCTGAGCCTTGGAAGGTGTAATAGAGATGACTCACTTAGTGCTGAACACCCCATTGTCACTTCTCAGCACTTTGGTGAGTTTTGAGTCTTCCCAGTGATCACTGCCATCTGAAAAGAGAAGTTTCTCTAACTAAAACTGAGAGTAGCATTAATATATGGGCATAAACATAAGTGTTTAGAGTGCAGTTTGGTAGGTATAAGATATCCATTTAGCCAAACGAGAGTGGAAGTTTCCCTAAGGGCTTATGAACTCCCTAGCCATAGGTGTTTTATTAGGTTTTCAATACCAGGCATAAATTCCCTCCTGTGGAGCAGACCTCCAGTCCTATCAGAGAACAGTTAGTTTTTCCCATAACAGACATGCTACAATTGCACCATATTGTACATTTGGCCTGGTCAGCCAGCCCTAGAACTTGCAGAGTCTACTACTAGTTAACACTGCTGATGATATTTCTCCCCCAACAGGCTGTATAGCTCTCTTTAGCATCCTGACAACTCATCAACAGGATGGAGGCTTCCAGCTCAGCTCCAGCTTGATTTCTCAGTGACCTGCAGCCCAAGCATGTAGTGTCTTCAGCAATAGTCTTACCATCTAGTTCTGGTGGATAACCAAGAGCTTTGGCAATGACCTGTAGTGTTTTGTGGGCATCAGGAGCCACCCTAACAACTAACTCACCAGAGGGTATCCCATCCCTGGCACTGAAATTTCCTTGTAACAATCTGACTTCTGGGCACAACATTATCTACCTCCACAGGACACTTCTGCCCAACTCTTGCTCACCAGGGCCTCTTGCTTCTGCAAATGAACTCCAGATGCATGTGCCACTTTGTGCATCTGGCTTTAAATGGGTACTGGGGAATCGAACCTGAGTCATTCAACTTTGCAGGAAAGCACCTTAACTGCTGAGCCATCTCTTCAGGCCCCCCAACTCTTTTTTTAAACACACACACACATAACATAGATATGCTTTAAACACATATATTATATATAATAATATATGTACACATATATATTTATTATTAGCTAGTGTGAAGAAGCAGGTTTCCAAATGGCTTATTCAAACCACCTTTAATTTTGAAGGCCGGGTATGATGGTATATGCCTTTAATCCCAGCACTCAGGAGTCAGAGGTAGGAGGATCACTGTGAGTTCGAGGTCAGCCTAGGACTACAGAGTTAGTTTTAGGTCAGCAGTGAGACCCTACCTCAAAAAAGCCCTCTCTACCGTCTATTTATTTTTTCTTTAAATATTTTATTTATTTACAAGGAGAGAGGGAAAGGAGATAGAATGAATGGGTACACTAGGGCCTCCTGCTACTGCAAAGGAGCTCCAGATGCATGCACCACTTTATACATCTGGCTTTACATGGGTACTTAGGGATTGAACCCAGGACATTAGGCTTTGCAAGCAAGAATCTTTAATGGCTGAGACATCTCTCCAGTCTCATGTATTGTTTCTTTGAAGTTATTCCAGTGACATTCCAGCTTCAATCTTATAAGCAATTTTCCTTAAGAGGATTTTGTGTACAAGTATCCTCAAATGCTCACAATCTTTACTTAATTCCCATTACTTCAAATTTTAATATCATATACACTACAAACTCAAACTTTCCATTTTTCACAGGACATTATCAAAATTATTTGAAATCCAGGTGTGGTGGTACACACCTCTGTCCCAGCATTTGGCAGGTTTAGGTTGGAGGATCACCTTGAGTCTGGGGTGAGCCTGGGGCTACAGTATGAATTCCAGGTCAGCCTAGCCTGGTCTAGAGTGAGACCCTGCCTCAAAGAACACACACACAAATTAGAAAAACTGGACTACAAAGACCGCAGATGTCACAGAAGCACACAGTTCTGATGGAGCAGTGACCAAGGAATGGTTTTCTTTAGAAACAGGTACTATAAACATGGAGTAGGAGTAACTGAAAATATCCTAACTGGTGTGCCTAGAAGCCATAGATTGTTACTAGAAAAACTTCAGTGCTAGGGGTGGGATACATCCCAGTGAGTTGTTGGCTGATGCTCCCAAAACATTACGGGTCATTGCCAAGGATCTTGGTTGCCCACCAGAATGAGATAGTAAGACCTTATTGCTGAAGACTCCACAAGCTTAGACTGCAGGCCATGAGAAATCAAGCTGTCAGGGTGTGGTGGCACCATCCCAGCACTCGGGAGGCAGAGGTAGGAGAAATGCTGTGAGTTTGAGGCCAGCCTGAGACTACGTAGCAAATTTTAGGTCAGCCAGGACTAGAGCGAAACCCTACCTCAGGCACATACATCTGGAGTCTGTTTGCAGTGGCTGAAGGTCCTGGTGTGCCCATTCTATTTCTCTCTGCTTGCAAATAAATAAATAAATAAATAAATAAATAAATAAATAAATAAATAAATAAATAAATAAAATAAATATTTGAGGTAGGGTCTCACTCTGGCCCAGGCTGACTTGGAACTCACAGTGATACTGCTACCTCTGTTTCCCAGGTGCTGGGATTAAAAGTGTGCAACCAGGGCTGAAGAGATGGCTTAGCGGTTAAGGCATTTGCCTGCAATGCAGAAGGACCAGAGTTCGATTCCCCAGTGCCCATATAAAGCCAGATGCACAAGAGGGCGCATGTGTCTGGAGTTCATTTGCAGTGGCTGGAGGCCCTAGCACGCCCATTCTCTCTCTGTTCCTTTCTCTCTCTCTGCCTCTTTCTCTGTCTTTCAAATAAATAAATAAAATATTTTTTAAAAAAGTGTGCAACCAAAAAACATTTAACAAGAAAAAAGCTTCTAACAGGCTTGTTCACAGACAGAAGATGATGAAGGAAAGATCTTTTCTCAAGGAAATAGGTGGATGAGCAATAAGAGAAGGATACCTGGGCTGGAGAGATGGCTCAGAAGTTAAGACACTTGCTTTCAGTGCTTAAGGCCCCGGGTTCAATTCCCCAGGACCCACATATGCCAAACCCACAAGGTGGTGGCCCTGGTGCGCTCTCTCTCTCTCTCTCTCTCTCTCTCTCTCACTCTCTCTCTCTCTCTGCTTGAAAATGAATAAATAAAATATTTAAAAAAGGGAAGGATACCTGATGTTTATGCACATACATTGAACATGCTCACATATAGATACCCCCCCACAAATTTCAAAAAAGCTTCCCAACAACAAAAAGTCCCAGATGAAATGTGTTTCCTGCCAATCCTTTATAAACTCACACTTTCTAACTCATTCTATGAAAGCAGTATTGCCTTGATATTTTCAAAGCCAGACAAACAGTACAGGGTATAGCTCAGTGGTAGAGTATGTGCATAAGTGGTGCCCTAGGTTCAATGCCCAGGACCAAAAAGTGAATAAAAAGGTTAAGAAGCCAGGAAGCTAGGTGTGGTGGCTCACACCTTTACTCCTAGCACTTGGGAGGCTGAGGCAGGAGGATCACCATGAGTTTGAGGCCACCCTGGGCTACAGTCTGGTCTAGAATGAGACTCTGCCTATTAAAAATAAATAAATAAATAAGGGCTGAAGAGATGGCTCAGCGGTTAAGGCACTTGCCCGAAGAGCCTAACTACCTAGGTTTAATTCCCCAGTACGCACATAAAGACGGATGCACAAAGTGGTGCAAGCATCTGGAATTTGCTTGCAGTAGCTAGAGGCCCTAGTACCCACTCTCTGTATCTTTCTGCTTGTAAATAAATAAATATTAAAAATAAATAAATAAAAAAGACAGGGGCCAGGGAGACACCTCAGTGGATAAAGTATTTCTTTGCAAGCATGAGAAGCTGAGTTTGAGCCCCAGTATCTACACAAAATGTCAGGTGGGTTTGTTTGTACTTGTAATCACAGCATTGGAGAGGCAGAAACAAGAGGATCCCTGGAGTTTACTGGCAGTTAGCCAGTCTAGCCTGCTTGGTGATTAATAAGGGACCCTGTCTGAAAAAGAAGTTGATGGTGTTCCCGAGGAGAACACTTGAGAATATCCTCTGTACTCTGCCAATACATGCACATGAAACACACACAAACACACACACACACACATACACACACACACATACGTTTAAAAGCCAAACTAATACTCTACAAAAAAAAAAAAAAAAAAAAACCACAGAGAAGTAGAGAGATGGCTCAGCGGTTAAGGCACTTGTCTGCAAAAACTAACAGGCTGGGTTTGAGTCCCCAGAACCCACATACAGCCAGATGCACAAAGTAACACATACATCTAGAGTTCATTTGCAGTGGCTAGAGGTACTGGTGTGCCTGTGCATACACACACTCTCTCTTTCTCTCTCTGTGTCTGTTTCATCCTTTTTTTTTTTTTTTTTTGGTTTTTCGAGGTAGGGTCTCACTCTAGCCCAGGCTGACCTGGAATTCACTATGTAGTCTCAGGATGGCCTTGAACTCATGGCGATCCTCCTACCTCTGCCTCCCGAGTGCTGGGATTAAAGGCGTGCTCTCTGTGTCTGTTTAAAATAAATAAAAATTTAAAAAAGAAAATCACAGATGAAAATCCCTTACAATTTGTTTTTTTTTAAATTATGAACAAAAATAATTCAGTAGCC
This sequence comes from Zapus hudsonius, assembly GCA_004024765.1. Lineage (NCBI taxonomy): Eukaryota > Metazoa > Chordata > Mammalia > Rodentia > Dipodidae > Zapus > Zapus hudsonius. The sequence goes on from PVHP010012248.1 coordinate 12,318, forward strand.
TATTATATCATGACCAAGTGACAGCTATTTTTATTTCTTAAGGCTTGACACAAGCTGTTACATTTTGATTCTGACAACTTTCACACCTGGAATTCAAGAATGGTTCAACATAACAAAAGCAATCATGTAATATATCATATAAACATATCATTTTAACAAAACAAAACAACAACAAAATCACTATGAGATGGATGATGGAGGCATACTTCTCCCTGGAGCACTGGGCAGGAGTTGAGCATTATCAGAAGTACTGTTGAACAATGCTAAAATGCTAATACTAAGTACTTATTTTTTTTAAATATTTTATTTATTCATTTTCAAGACAGAGAGAGAGAGAGAGAGAACACCAGGGCCACCACCTTGTGGGTCTGGCTTATGTGGGTCCTGGGGAATTGAACCCAGGGCCTTAGGCACTGGAGGCAAGTGCCTTAACCACTGAGCCATCTCTCCAGCCCACTAAGTACTTATTGTAAGCATTCCTTTTACTGTTTTTCTGTAACTAGGGAATATTGGGAGGTGTACAAAATGACTTGCTAATCAACAGCAATGGACTCTCCCTGCCACATTTATCGAAAGGACTGTCAAACAAGCCTGCCAACCACCCTATGCTGCCTCAGACACTCCACAGATGTCTTCAGGAAAACACAAGTCCTGCTCCTAAAGGAACAGCTCCAGCCACAGCTGCTTCATTTCTACCACACTTTTTGCACTAGGAAGGTATGGTGAATTCTAGATGATCCTGAAAAACCATTTCTACTCGAGCCAGAGGTGAATACTTCCTCCAACTGGTGGTGACCGTCTAGAAGGACAGGTGTGACTGGAGGAACTGGACAATGCTGCCATTGGTACAACCATAAACATTCATTGGTGTGAGGTTAGCTGTGATTGGTGGGAACAGTTAGAAAAGCAGGCTGTGCTACCTCCTCTGGTACTGCAGCATTAGGCCCAGTAAAAAGTGTGTCTTGAGTGGTCTTTTCCTGCCTCCTTTTTAGTAGAGTGGGCTGAACTGGTAAAAGAAAGGGCAGCAGATAGCAGAAGAGGCAGTTCGCAGAGCCCCCAGGGGTAGAGCAGCAGCTGCCTGACAGCTGAAGATGAAGCAGGACTGCAGAGTGCCATGGACAGTTTGGACACAGGTGAGATCCAAGAGCAGAGGGCCACAGCACCAGAAGCAGCAGCGAAAGGACATCAAAAGACTAGGAGGCTTCCAGATGAGGAGGTAACCTAGTAGCCATGCGGAAGCAGCCTGGCGGAGGAAGGGGGGCAGAGAAACTGCACAATACACTCTTCTGCTGAAAAGTGAAGGTGTGTAAGGAATTATTAGCAAAGAAGCAGGAGAGACCCGGCGTTTCAGCAACCACACACCAGCCAGAATCCACTCCAGGCATAGCTCTTCCCCAGGTGAAGGGACTCTCCACTCACACCAGCCTTGCAAAGTAAAAAACCCTGAAGGAGAAGATGACAGGGACCAGCAAAACAGTCCTGGAACAACTTCAGACACTGCAGCCTTTGCCACCCCTAACCACCAGCATAGGAACCTCTGGAGATCTGGGAACCCCAAGGGACCAGAGCCACCCATCAGCCACACAGCATCCAGCACAGCGATCAGAGCAGCAGATCCATGGACCCAACCAGCCTAGCTGAGCCCACAGCACCACAAAGAGGGAAAGCAGCAGCCTCACACTCAGCAGAGGCGAGAAGGGAGCCATCCATCTCACACTGGGACAACACCTGCCCCAGAGACAGGTGTACAGGCTGCGCTGAAGTGCTAACTGCACCTTCCATGTCAGGAGGTTATGAGTTAGAGTTGATGGATGAACCTTTGGTCTGCCTTGCCATTCTTAAATAAGCTGGGTTTGAGGGTTGACTTTTGTCACTTTTAATATTTCTTTTTTTTTCTGAGGTAGGGTCTCGCTCTAGTCCAGGCTGACCTGGAATTCACTATGTAGTCTCAGGGTGGCTTGAACTCATGGCGATCCTCCTACCTCTGCCTCCCAAGTGCTGGGATTAAAGGCGTGCGCCACCATGCCTGACTAATATTTCTTTTTGTTTTTTATATTTCTTGATTTATAGTGCCTTGTCTTTTACTTCTGTCTTTCTGGGGGCAAGATCTCACTCAGGCCCAGACTGACCTATAATCCAATGCAGACCAGGAATCTCAGCCTCCCAGTCTACAGGATTAAGGGTATGAGTCAACACACACATTTAGGAACTTTTACTTTATTAGATTACCTGTTTTATTTCCCACTCTTGCATAAATAAATACTTTGTGCTGGTTTTGTTTATGTGTGCTCAATTGGATTTTAATATTCATCTGTATTTTGTTCTACCCAGCCTATGAGAATATTTGCACAGCAGGCAAATCCAACACATTGGGTCACTCCTGCTGCCACTCTGGGAGTTATATAACAGTCACACCTGGCACCTTAGGCTCCTACCCTGACGATATGTAACTTCTGATTTACATATCCAAGAATACAGTAGATAATTAAAAAAACCAAACACTGAATTAACTCGATACAAAAATCTCTACATTAGCCGGGCGTGGTGGCACATGCCTTTAATCCCAGCACTTGGGAGGCAGAGGTAGGAGGATTGCCGTGAGTTCAAGGCCACCTTGAGACTACATAGTGAATTTCAGGTCAGCCTGGATTAGAGCGAGACCCTACCTCGAAAACAAAAAACAAAACAAAACAAAATCTCTACATTATAATACAAGAAACACAAAAAAACAAGATAATATAATTCTACCATAAGTTATAAATCCATTGGAAATTACCTCCAATGAGACTAACTTAGATGAAATGTGTGACAAAGAATTCAAAAGAATGATTATAACTATGTTCAAAGAAATCAAAAAAGAAAACAAACTCCTGAAGAACAACACAGGAAACCAACTTAAGGAAATGAGGTCGATGCAAGACATGAGTAGGGAAATAGAAATACCAATCAGAAATACTAGAAATGAAAAACACAGTAAGGCAAATAAAAAACTCTGTAGATAGTTTCACTAATAAAATGGATCAAAGAGAGGACAAAATATCTAAACTGTCTTTTTGTGGGGGCAGGGTCTCACTTGGGCCCTGGCTGACCTGGAACCAATTACAGACAAGGTGGCAGAACTGGAACAGTCCAACAAAGAGAAAAACAAACTAATAGGAAGGTATGTATGAATGGAAATTTCAAGACATTCAGGACACTATGAAGAGATCAAACAAAATAATTCAAGATATAGTAGTAGAAGAATTTCACTCTAAAGGCATAGTAGGTATTTTCAACAAAATCATAAAAGAAAATTTCCCACAAATAGAAAAAGAGATGCCAATACAGATACAAGAAGCATTTAGAACACCAAACAGAAAACAGAAAAGACCTCTCCTCACCATATTATAATTAAACTACTGAACATACCAATCAAAGAAAATATATTGAAAGCAGTAAGAGAGAAACATCAAGTAACTTATAAAAGCAAGCCCATCAGAATAACAGCAGATGACTCAGCACAAACCTTAAAAGCCAGAAGGGCTTGGAGTAATGTATTTCAAGTCCTGAAAGATAATAACTGTCAGCCAAGATTACTATATCCAGCAAGGCTATCCATCACAATTGAAGGAGAAATAAGGACTTTCTCAACAAAAACAGGCTAAAAGAATATATAACTATAAAGCCAGGTCTTCAGAAGGTCTTTCTCATCAGGTATCCTTCAGACTGAAGAGAAAGAAAAGAACATAGACAAGAAAACAGAAAAAGTAAACCATATTCAGATAATAGGTAATATAAAAGAGTAAAGGGAAAACTACAAAAGCAAGACATGGCAAGAACACACTCCTTTCAATGATACCTCTTTTTTTCTCTCTCAATAATGACTCTAAACATCAATGGCCTTAATGCTTCAACCAAAAGACACAGACTAGCAGACTGAATTAAAAGACAGGATCCTTTCGTTTGTTGCAAAAAACAAAAACAAACAAAAAACAAAAACAAAAACAAAAAAAAAAACCCCAAAAAAACCACCTCACCTCTCCATAAAAGATGGATACTTTCTTAGGGTGAAAGGATGAAAAATGGTATTTCAAGCAAATGGGCCTAGGAAACAAAGCAGGTGCTGCTATCCTAATAACAGACAGGATAGACTTCAAACCAATATTAGGAAAGATAAAGGTGAACTTATATTGATTAAAGGAACAATTCACCAAGAGGACATTACAATTCCAAACATATATGCACCAAACAAGGTGCCCCCAATTTCATTAAACAAACACTACTAAAGGTCACAGAGCACAATTGCAGTGGGTGACTTCAATACCCCACTCTCATTAAATGACAGGTCATCCCAGCAAAAAACAAACAGGGTAGCACCTGAATTAAATAACATCATAGAACAAATGGCCCTAACAGATATCTATAGAACATTCCACCCAAATGCTGCAGAACACTCATTCTGTTCAGCAGCACATGGAATATTCTCTAAAATAGACCATATCTTAGGACACAAAGCAAATCTTAACTAATAGAGGAAAACGAAATAATTCCCTGAATTTTATCTGCTCACAATGGGATTAAACTAACAATCAACAGCAAGAAAAAAATATAGAACATACACAAACTCAAGGAAATTAAACAGAACACTACGGAATGATGAATGGGTCTTTGAAGAAATCAAGAAGGAAATAAAAATCCATAGACTATAATGATAATGAAAACACAACATACCCAAACCTATGGGACACCATGACGGCAGTCATAGAGAGAACTTTATAGCTTTAGGTGCCTACATTAAAAAATTAGAAAGGTCACAAGTAAGCAACTTAATGTTTCACCTTAAGGCCTTAGAAAAAGAAAAACAAAGCAAACCAAAAATCAGTAGACAGGAAGAAATAATAAAGATTAGGGTGGAAATGAATGAAATAGAAACAAACAAAAAAAGAAACAATACAAAGAATCAATGAAATGAAGAGTTGGTTCTTTTTTTAATATCTTATTTATAGTTTATGAGAGAGAGAGGCAGGCAGATAGAGAAAGAAAGGGCACTGCAAACGAACCCCAGACACATGTGCACCTTGAGAATCTGGCTTTATGTGGGTCCTGGGGAAATGAACCAGGGTCCTCAGGCTTTGCAGGCAAGAGTCTTAACTGCTGAGCAATCTCCCCAGCCCAAGAGTTGGTTCTTTGAAACATAAACATGATTGATTGATAAACTCTTAGCAAATCTGACCAGAAGAGAGAAGAGACACAAATTAATAAAGAGATGAAAATGATACTATTACAAAAGATACCAATGAAATTCAGAAAATCCTAAGGACATACTTTAAGAACATATACTCCACCAAGTTTGAAAATCTGAAAGAAATGGATGATTTCCTAGATATATATGACCTATCAAAATTAGATCAAGATAAGATAAACCATTTAAAAAGACCTATAACAAGGGTTGCTTAGAAAGCTTGGCCACAGGGGTTGGGGATTTAGCTCAGTGGATGAGCACTTGCCTAGCAAGCACAAGGCCCTGGGTTCGGTCCTCACACCACAAAAAAAAAAAAAAAAAGAAAGAAAGAAAGAAAGAAAGCTTGGCCACAAAACCATCATCCTACGTAGCAGTTTTTATAGTGTCTTAGTCTGTCTAAAAAGACATATAACGGCTGGAGATATGGCTCAGCGGTTAAAGCACTTGTCTCCAGTGCCTGAGGGCCCAGGTTCAATTCCCCAGAACCCACATAGACCAGATCCACAAGGTGGTGGCCTTGGTTCTCTCTCTCTCTCTCTCTCTCTCTCTCTCTCTCTCTCTCTCTCTCTCTCTCTCTCATCATCTATCTCCTGTATCTCTCTGCTTGAAAATGAATAAATAAAATATTAAAAAAAGACCTATAACAAGCACTGAGATCAAAGCAATTATAAAAAATCTCCCAAATAAAAAAGATTCACTGCTGAATTCTACCAGACCTTCACCAAAGAAGCTTCTCAAACTTCTCCATAAAATAGAAAAGGAAGGAATGCTACCAAACTCTTTCTTTCTTTTTTTTTTTTTTCCTGGTTTTTCAAGGTAGGGTCTTGCTCTAGTCCAGGCTGACCTGGAATTCACTATAAAGTCTCAGGGTGGCCTTGAACTCACAGCAATCCTCATACGTCTGCCTCCTGAGTGCTGGGATTAAAGGCGTGCGCCACCAGGCCAGGCCTAGAATCTGATTTTTTATTAGCTTAGAAAGAATTGGGTTTCGGGGCTAGAGAGATGGCTCAGTGGATAAGGCACTTGCCTCCAGTGCCTAAGGCCCTGGGTTCAATTCCCCAGTACCCACATAAACCAGACCCACAAAGTGGTGGCCCTGGTGCTCTCTCTCTCTCTCACCTCTCTCTCTCTCTCATCTCTCTCTCATCGCTCTGCTTGAAATTGAATAAATAAAATATTTTAAGAAAGAATTGGGTTTCATTATGGCCTTTTACAGACAAAATTTGATTTTTCCCCCCTCTTTCCCTTCCCCTCCCCCTCCCCCTTGTGCCCTCCCTTTAATCCCAGCACTCGGGAGGCAGAGGTAGGAGGATTGCTGTGAGTTCAAGGCCACCCTGAGACTACATAGTGAATTCCAGGTCAGCCTAGACTGAGTGAGACCCTACCTTGAAAAACAAAACAAAACAAAAAGATCATTCACTCTGACCAGATAGGTTTATCTCAGAGACACAGGGATGGTTCAACATACACAAACTGATAAATGTAATATATCATATAAATAGAATGAAGGGCAAAAATCTCATGATCAGATCTCATCACAATAGATGCAGAAAAGGCATTGGACAAAATTCAACATCCTTTCATGGTAAAAGTCCTAAATAAACTGGGAATAGAATGAACATATCTCAACATAATAAAGGCTATTTATGACAAACCTATAGCTAACGTTATACTAAAAGGGGAAAAACTTGAAACATGTCCACTAAAATCTGGAACAAGACAAGGGTGTCCACTGCCCCACTTTATTTTATTTATTTATTTAGGTTTTTCAAGGTAGGGTCTCACTCTAGCCCAGGCTGACCTGGAATTCACTATGTAGTCTCAGGCTGGCCTCGATCCTCCTACCTCTGCCTCCTGAGTGCTGACACTGAAGGTGTGTGCCACCCACTTTTATTTAACGTAGTACTGGAAGTCTTAGCTATAGCAATAAGGCAAGAGACACAAATAAAAGGGATACAAATTAGAAAGAAAGAGAACATTCATTATTTGCAGATGACATGATTCTATACATAAGGGACCCTAAAGACTCTACCAGCAAACTGTTAGAGGTGACAATCACTTTTAGCAATGTTGCAGGATACAAAATCAACACACAGAAATCAGTAGCCTACCTACATACTAACAACAGGCCCAGGATGAAATCAGGGAAACACTCCCATTCACATTTGCCTCAAAATTTAATATAATAATAATAATAATAAAAACAATATACCTTGGAATAAACCTAACCAAGGAAATGAAGGATCTATACAATGAAAACTTTAAAACACTCATGAAAGAAATTCATCTTCTTGCAGAAGATACTAGGAAATGGAAAGACATCTCATGTTCTTGCATTGGAAGACTCAGTATTATAAAAATTGTCAAAAAAATCTTACCAAAAGCAATCTACACATTTAATGCAATGCCCATCAAAATTCCAATAGCATTCTTCACCAAAATAGAAAAAACAATCCTAAGATTCATTTGGAAGCACACACACACACAAAAAAAACCCTCAAGCCAGGCGTGGTGGCATATGCCTTTAATCCCAGCACTCGGGAGGCAGAGGTAGGAGGATCGCCATGAGTTCAAGGCCACCCTGAGACTACAGAGTGAATTCCAGATCAGCCTGGGCTAGAGTGAGACCCTATCTCGAAAACAAACAAACAAACAAAAAAAAACAATCTAATAATCTAAAGCCAACAATCTAAAACACAATCGCACCAAAACCAAGATGTAGATGACAATAAGCATATGTAAAGACGATGGGCCTTGGTCTGTGGCTCAGTGGTAGAAGACTTGCCTAGCCCAGGCTGCAAGCCCCAACATCCAACACCTCCCCTAAAAAACAAAGGTATCATTAGAGAACTATAAATTACAACCAATTGAGAAGCCACTATATATTCAATAGAATCCAATCCAAAATAAGAATAAATGCTGGTAAAAATGTGGAAAATAGGCACGTTACTGCTGATGGAAATGCAAAATGGTAGTCACTTTGAAGACAGTTTGACTTCTGATAAAGAGAGATAGTGATCCAGCAATCATACTCCTGAGTATTTACACAAATGAGATGAAAACTCACGTCTAACACAAAGATCCATACAAATACTCACAGCAGTTTTATTTACAACTGCCAAGGGCCAAGGATGGAGCTCAGAGCAGAGCTCTTGACTGCTTGTCAGGCATGCCTGAGGTCCTGGGTTCCATTCCCAGCACAGCAAAACCCAAAATGTAACTATAATTGCAATCAAAATGTCCTTTAATAGATGAGTATATTGTGGGACACTCATACAATAAAATATTATTTAACCAATGGCCGGGCATGGTGGCGCACGCCTTTAATCCCAGCACTCGGGAGGCAGAGGTAGGAGGATCGCTGTGAGTTCAAGGCCACCCTGAGACTACATAGTGAATTCCAGGTCAGCCTGGACTAGAGTGAGACCCTACCTCGAAAAACCAAAAAAAAAAAAAAAAAAATTATTTAACCATAAAAAGAAATGTGCTATCAATGAGCTGAGAGAAAGCTCAGAGTTTAAAGGCACTTTGCAAAGCCTACTGGCCTGGGTTCAATCTCCCAGTACCCACATAAAAAAAGACACAAAAAGTAGCACGTTTCCGGTGTTTGTTTGTGGTGGCAAGAGACCCTGGTGCACATACAAATAAATAAATAAATGCAAGGTTTTTTTTTTTCCCCAAAAAAAGAGCCGAGCGAGGTGGTGCATACCTTTAATCTCAGCATTTGGAAGGCAAAGGTAGGAAGATGAGTTTGAGGTCAGCCTGAGTCTACATAATAAATTCCAGGGCTAAAGTGAGACCCTACCTTGAAAAAATAAAATAAATAGAGCCCAACAGTTAAAGATGTTTGCATATAAAGCCCAACAGCCCAGGTTTGATCCCCCAGATTCACAAAGTGGTGCGTGTGTTTGGAGTTTGTTTGAAGTGACAAGAAGTCCTGGCACAGTCATCCTCTCACACTAGCTCCTTCTTTGTCTCTGCCTCTCTCTCTCTCTCTCCTTGTGAAGAAATAAAAACATTTTTAAAAATAAAGAAAGAGAAGAAATGTGCTCTCAAGCTATGAAAAGGCTATATGAGAGGGAGGAACTGAATGCAGGGGCTAGCCAAGTGCTCTATCCTTGAACTTCACCATTTCTAAGTGAAAGAAGCTAGTCTAAAAAAGCTACATACTGAAAAAAAAAAGCTACATACTGTATGACTTCAATTCTAAGACATTCTGGCAAAATTAAGGAAGAAATAATAAGGCAGTTCTGGGACTCAGGGAGCACAGGGGAGTGAGTGCCTATAGCTGTTATGTGATGCTGTGACAGAATACCTTACATGTATCAAAACCAGTAACAGTGAAAACTGTACTTCAATTGTAGTCCTATATGCTCTTCAGTATACCTCTATCAATAAAATTACTCCTGACTTTATTTTCAAATTAAATGCACAGAATTAGAAAGTGGCTGTTCTTTGTCATTCGAGGTACATACCTAATAATGTATAAATTACATAACATAGAATATATGACATTTCATAACCACATAATAAATGTTCAATGTGTTAAATATTTATAAATTCAGAGATCTGAGGAAGAAACCTTTTTAGAATCATGCTAAAAATTAAATAAGATGTTTCAAGATGTCACTTTGACATTATGCATGTCACCAAGCTATTAATATAAGTGATGAAGATTATAAGTGCCTAGAGAGATTTTGAAGAATCATCATGGAAACAAATCTCTGGGCATGTCAGTGCAGGATTTTTGAGATTAGGTTAATTGACATGGCAGGACGGCAGCCTCAGCTGAAGCAAACCCTTCCTTAGACTGCTTCCTGTGAAGTATTTAGCCAGAGCAATGAGTGAAGTAATGGATATAGTCAGATATCCTCTCTTAATGTTGAAAGCATCTTAGTGAATATAAACAACTGAAACAGATGAGAAAGGAGACAGAGATTAATTACTGAACACTTACTAATCTGGTGTAGACTTCACAACAGCCCTATGGAAATTATTTATTCTTTGCTTTTATAGGTTCCAAAACTTAAGTATTAGTAAAGTTATATATAGTTAACAGTAACATAGCTAAAATTTGAATGCAAATCTCATGTCAACCCTCATTTGAAAAATGTAAACCTGGGGCTGAAGAGATTGCTCAATGGTTAAGGCACTTGCCTGCGAAGCCTACCAACCTGGGTTTGACTCCCCAGTACCCATGTAAAGCCAGATGCAAAAAGTGATACAAGAGTCTGGAGTTCGTCTGCAGTGGCCAGAGGTCCTGGTGTGGCCATTTGTTTCTGTGTGTTTGCAAATAAATAAATAAATAAAATATTTTTTAAAAATGTAAACCCCTTGTGGTGGTGCATGCCTTTAGTCCCAGCACTCAGGCAGCAAAGGTAGGAGAATTGCTGTGAGTTCAAGGCCAGCCTGGGCTAAAGTGAGACCCTACCTCAAAAACAAACAAACAACAAAAAACCCCAAACAACAAAAATGTAACCCACCCTTATTCTTTATTTACAACTTGTTGAAAAAAAAAAAAAAAGGCAGGTGTGGTGGCTCATGCCTTTAATCCCAGCATTTGGGAGGCAGAGGTAGGAGGTTTGCTCTGAGTTCAAGGCCAGCCTGCAACTACAGAGTGAGTTCCAGGTCAGCTAGAGTGAAACCCTACCTTGGTGATGGTGGTAGTGGTGGGAACTGACATTGCTGTTGCAGAAGAAGGGATAGGAAGATTTTTGTAAGAGCCACAGGGTTGCTAGAAATACACTGAGGTATAGTCCCCCAAAACTAACATGGGCCCTAATTACCCCAAAGTGAATACCTACTGAGGAGGGCCGTCACATTGTGGGTACTAGGGAATTGAACCCCAGGCCATCAGGCTTTGTAAGCAAGTGACTTACTGCTGAGCCATCTCTCCAGCCCTAATATTCCATATTTTGTGTAATTATAGACTTTTCATTTTCATGTTATATGCATATTATTAAATTGTGTGTCTAGGCTACAATTGGTTTATCCATTTTACTGTTGGTAAGAACTTCAATCTTCTGGGTGTGGTGGCGCACGCCTTTAATCCCAGCACTCGGGAGGCAGAGGTAGGAGGATCGCAGTGAGTTCAAGGCCAGCCTGAGACTACATAGTGAATTCCAGGTCAGCCTGGGCTAGAGTGAGACCCTACCTCAAAAAAAATATATCTATAAATAAAAATTTAAAAATAAACAAATTGTGTTATTATGAACAAATCTTTGGGAGGCTAAAAGAATATTAATTAGCTTGTCATAAGGATCTATACCCTTCAACCCTATTTTGCAATGAAGTCATATGGGTAAATGATATAATGTGTATGTGTACTTATGCAAGCCCTCAGCATATTCTAATACATGGCAAAAATCCTATTTAAAAAACCAGAGAGGGATTCTCCATGTAACAGTCAATTTTTCAAGAATTAAAAACTATGAATAAATAAATAAAATATTTTTTTAAAAAAGATCTGGAGATGACTCAGTGGTTAAGGCGCTTGCCTACAAAGCCTAATGACCAAGGTTCAATTCCCCAGTACCCATGTAAAGCCAGGTGCACAAAGTGACACATGGGTCTAGAGTTTGTCTGTAGCAGCTGGAGGCCTTGGTGTGCCCATTCTCTCTGTCTCTCTTCTCTCTATATCTCTCTGCTTACAAATAATTAATTAATTAATTAAAAAATATGAAGTCAGCTACCGGACATGGCGGTTTCATGTCTGTAATTCTAGCACTCAAGGCCAACCTTTTCTACATGTCAGTTCTAGGGCTACATAGTGAGACCCTGTTCATCAGTTAAGGTGCTTGCCTATAAAGCAGAGGACCTGAGTTCACTTCCCTAGTACCCGTGTAAAGCCAGACATACAAAGCAGAACATGCGCCTGGAGTTCATTTGCAGTGGCTGAGAGCTCTGGTCTGCCCATTCTCTCTCTCTCAAATAAATGAAATACTAAAAAACAAAAATGCCAATCATTGAATATTTCCTAAATTGAAAAAATGGCTTCCTTATTTCAAACTGTCCATAAACCAAGGACCCACCAATATAGAAACCACAAAGTTAACACTTCCTCAATTCCCATCTCATTACAAAATAACTGATACTGTGTAAATTCTGACAATGGAGACAAAAAAAGTTATATCCACTAACATCAGTAAGGTCATGTTTTATATATAAACTCACTAATGCTATGTAAGTCATCCGAACTAAAAGTACAAATCACCTAATCCTGTCTGTCAGTTTCCAGGTCCAGCATTACCAAATGTGCATGCTAGCCACTTCTGAGCCGATACACGATACACGCAGCTTACCTTCCCACACGCTCGGCAGTGATGCCTCCTCTTGGTGAACGTAAACCGAGCTTCACACTTCATGCAGTTAGGAGCCTGGGAATCGGGTACCCATACTGGAGCCACCTCACCCAAGGTGGTAAATGGCTTTCTGGTAGAAATTCCAAACTGACCAGCTCTGAGATCATTATCGGGACTATCTGGAGCTAATGCAAGGCATGGTCTACTGGAAATCTCAGCCTCGTAACTTTCTAAATGTTCCCTGTTTGGATCAGCTGTAGAGATGTTTCCCAAAGATGTATTGCATATGTTGGTTGCCGAGTTTTCCCCTAACCTTGTTTTCGCAAGAGTATCATTTTTGTTTTTAAGATTATTTCCATTGTTTGCAGGAAGGTCATTGTGTAAATGGTCCGACAATGGCTTTGGAATTTGAAGTTTAAGATTAGAAGGTTGCTTGGGTCTTGCACCGCCAAAAGGAACACTGATAGATTGCAGGTTTGCCACTATTTTGGGGGAAGATTGCCCGAGTACGGATGGGACTTGGCTACAGAAATTGTGTAAATAATTTTTCTTCATTAGGTCTCCAGTGCTGTTGAGAAGTAGCTCGCTCCCTTCTGTGGCCTCACTTCCTCTCTGTTCATAAATATTTGAATAGCATTCTGACTTGCTCTCCTCTATTTCCTTTTCTTCTGTTACTGAATCTTCTTTGGAGGGTAAAGTCTTTGGGACAAAAGAAACTGGGCTCTGCATTCCATAGGAATCACAATCATTAGAGAGAGAATGTGCAGCTGGTGTGTCATTGTCACTAACAGTGGAGAGGTTGCATCCATCACTCTCACTCACACAAGTGCCTTTGGAGTCTGGACCTGCATCTGCCATCCCGGCACCCTCTCCTCCACCATTACCACTACTGTCCTCAGATGTGCTAGTCTGTAAAACCTTATGGTTTTCTTCATTTACTTGGCTATCATTCGTCTCATTTACTTTGGTAAATTTCCAATTAGTCTTCTGAGAGTCAGAGAAATGCTCTGTCACATTAAGGAATTCCACAGTACCAGGAATTTCTTCATACCCACACCCTTCGTTTTCCTCAGCTCTAACTGCAGTAGGCACAGGGCAATCTGAAGACTGTTCACAATTATTATTTCTTCCAGGCGCACTAGGAATGTCTGGTTTGGCACACAGAGTTAAGCCAGACTGGAGGGATTCTTCAGTTGCTCTCTCCTCTGCTGGCTCTTCTGTCACCACCTCATTTGAGTAGCAAAGGGAGTTTAGGCTCCTTAGGTCTGTCCCGGGAGTGCTATTTTTGCCTGTGAGGTCCTCATCGGGTAAACAGTTCCCTTGCTTTTTATCAGTAAACCCTCCATGTGTGCCCTGGGATGAGATTAGGGAATTAACTGGTAGATCTGTAACTGCAGATGTGGAGGGGTCTCTATCTTTATTTTCACCATTCTTTAATTGTGAGACACTGCCTTCACTAGTAGATGAAGTCATAGAATCCCCCTCTGGTTTTGGTCCATTTAAAGGATCCGATTGTTTCTCTGGGTCCATACCTTTTTCAGTGGAGCCATTCATGCTAAAACTAAATTGATCAGTTTGTCTATTCTCATTATCCAGTGAACACCTATAAGAATCCATGAGGGGCTGACTGTTGTCATTATTACAGCCCTGAAAATCACTTTGCAATGTCCTTCCATCACAGTTATGCATGACAGCTACAACAAGAACATTCTTCTCCTCTGGTAGACAAGATAGGCTTGTACATTTCTCCTCTCCTACTTCAACAGCACTAAATTGGTCATCCGGATTATAGTTTCTCTTAATTAACTGTTCTTCTGCTACAGCGTTTTCATCAATCCACATTGTGGTAATCTCCGAATTTAGGCTGCAGTCCTGTCCGTTAGCACACCGCTCTTCTCCCTCCCTCGTCAGGGAAAAGGCTTCCAGCTGTGGTCGTGACTCGCTGGAAACTGCAGGTTCATTCACACTGGCCAGTGCAGGGTTAAATGACAGCAGATGAGAAGACGGATCTAGAATCTTAGTCCACTTTGTTTCCAATAAAGTAGGAGAAATTGTTTCATCTGGAAAAAAAGTAGTTTTTTTAAAGTTATGCTAAGTTTTCTGGCAACATTAAGAAGCTGTAAATATATTTCCAATTACCCTCTAAAAACAAATATTCCTAGAATCTGAAGGCATTAAATCTTTGACTAAGCATAAGAAAATACATTTAAGACAGTGCCCTATAACTATATGCCATCCAATATTGGTATCTCAGATTTAAAACAACAAAACAGCTTTACCTCAATCTAATAATTGAACTGGCAGCTGGATAGATGGCTCAGTGATTGGGGGCATTTGCTTACAAAGCTTAATGGGCCTGGGTTCGATTCCCCAGTACCCATGTATAACCAGATTTACAAAGTGGCACATATGGCTGAAGCTCGTTCATAGTGGCAGGAAGCCCTTGTGTGCCCATACTCACTCCCTTCCTGTCTTCTCAAATATATAAATAATAAATTTGGGGAGATGGCTCAGTGGATAAAGCTCTTGCCACAGCTCTGAGTCCCCCCCAAATTTGGATTTCCAGAACCCATGTCACCACAAACGAAGTAGAAGATGGACACCCACCCAAAATTGTCCTCTGACATGTGTGTTGTTGCATATACACACCAGCACTCACAAAGGAACACATACACAACAAATAAATTAATTAAAAAATAATGCACTTAAGCCAGGCGTGGTGGTGCATGTCTTTAATCTTAGCTCCTGGGAGGCAAAGGTAGGAATACTGTCATGAGTTTGAGGCCACCCTGAGACTATAGAGTGAATTCCAGGTCAGCCTGGGTTAAAGCAAGAACCTACTTCGAAAAACCAAAACAAAAGAATGCACTTATACCCATACAATAATGCTACTCTCACTTTTGGCTAGAGAAGCTTCACTTTTTCAGATGGCGGTGACCAATGGGATAACTCAAAAGACACCGTAGTGCTGAGAAGTGACAGTGGAGTGTTCAGCACTGGGACATCTCTATCACACCTCCCGAGGCTCAGGGTCTATTGGGGAAGAGGTGGTGGAAAGATTGTAAGAGCCAAAGGAAGGGGAGGACTGCTTGCAATGCAATCTTCGAGACACAAAATGGCCTTGATATTCATGACTTTGCAGTGCCTGACACTTCCTACATAAGACCTTCATAATAGGAAGATGACATCGAAACAAAATAGAGACTAATTGAAAGGAGGAAGGGATATGGTGTAGGCTGAATTTGAGAGGGTGAAAATGGAGGTGGGGAGGGGATTATCATGGTTTATTGTCTATAATTATGGAAGCGGTCAATAAAAAGTTAAAAAAATTTTTTTGGTTTTTTTTTTTGTTGTTTTTTTGAGGTAAGGTCTCACTCACTCTAGCCCAGGCTGACTTGGAATTCACTATGTAGTCTTAGGGTGGCTTTGAACTCACGGTGATCCTCCTACCTCTGCCTCCCGAGTGCTGGGATTAAAGGCGTGCGCCACCACGCCCAGCAACAAATCATATTTCTAAATTGGGTCTTGGAAATAAGAAAAGGGATATACTATTTCTCTTTCTTTCTTTTGTTTAGTTTTTCAAGGTGTGCGCCACCACGCCCGGCTAGCTATTTCTTAAAAAATAAGAATATTTAATGATTCTAAGACAGAATCTCACTATGTAGCTAAGGTTGTTGGCTTTGTACCCTGATCCTCTTATCTTGACCTCCCAAGTGCTGAAATTGAACCATACCTGTTTTACTTATTTATTTATTATTATTTTCAGATCAGGTCTCACTATGTAGCTCTGGCTAGTCTGGAACTAGCTATGTAGATCAGGCTAGCCTTGAACTTGTGTGATCCTAACAAGCCTGGTCATTTATAGTATATTTCTCCCTTAAATAAGGAAATAAAATAACATAAAATGAAAATTAATTTAAAAGATACTCTTTAGGTATCAGGCTAGAAGGAGTAGATTTTAATGCAGCTAGGACTGAGATTAAAACAAAACAACAAGAAGCATAATTCAAACAAAAGAAACACATAGTTACAACTGAAAAGTGGGTTTTGGAAATCCTCCTAAAGGATTTGCTAAGATATTTTTGTAGATTCAATAAAAATGTGCTAGGTATGGTAGTCCACGCCTTTAATCCTAGTATTGGGGGGGGGGGACAGAGGCAGGAGTATTGCCGTGAGTTCAAGGCCAGCCTCAGACTACATAGTGAATTCCAGGTCAGCCTGGGTTAGAGCAGGACCCTACCTCAAAAAAAAGAAAAAGAAAAAAGAAAAAAAGGGCTAAAGAGATGGCTCAGCAGTTAAGGTGCTTGCCTATGAAACCTAACAACCTGAGTTCGATTCCCCAGTACCCACGTAAAGTTGGCAGTGGCTGGGAGCCCTAGGGCACCCATTCTCTCATTCTCTCTCTCTCTCTCTCTCTCTCTCTCTCTCTCTCTCTCTCTCTCTCTCTCTCTCTCTGCAAATAAATAAAATATTTTTAAAAAGTAAGTAAGACCCTGCCTCAAAAAAACAAATGAGGGGCTGGAGAGAGATGGCTTAGCAGTTAGGGTACTTGCCTGTAAAGCCTAATGACCTGAGCTTTGATTCCCCAGTACCCACATAAAGCCAGATGCACAACGTACCACATGCATCTGGATTCCATTTGCAGTGGCTGGAGGCCCTGGTGTGCCCATTCTCTAAATCCTGGTCATATAATAACATATCACTTTGTAAGCTTGTTACAGTTGATTTCTGTTAGATATAGAAAACACAGGCTGGGGAGATGGCTTACTGATTAAAGGTGTATGCTTTGAAAAACTTGCTGGCCCAGGTTTGATTCCCAATGCCCACGTGACCACGTGAAGCCAGATGCACAAAGTGGCATATGCATCTGGAGTTCACATGCAGCTTCGGGAGGCCCT
>PVHP010012248.1:29837-43569 GCA_004024765.1 Zapus hudsonius
ACACCAGGGCCACCGCCTTGTGGGTCTGGCTTATGTGAGTACTGGGGAATTGAACCGGGGCAAGTGCATTAACCAATGAGTCATCTCTCTAGCCCTGTTTTGTTTTGTTTTTTTAAGGTAGGGTCTCACTCTAGCCCAGAAGGACCTGGAATTCACTATGTAGTCTCAGGATGGCCTCGAACTCACCTTTGCCTCCCCAGTGCTGGAATTAAAGGTGTGTACTACATCCATCAAATAAGAGTATTTTTAAAAAGAAGGAAAAAGAAAGCACAGGGGAGGGCTGGAGAGATGGCTCAGTGGTTAAGGCATTTGCTTCCAGTGCCTAAGGCACCGGGTTCAATTCCCGTGTGCCACCACGCCCGGCTCTGAAGTCACCTTCTAAACAGTGCACATCAAGAAGCTGGATGGTAAGCAGAGTGTCAGCAGCAAAATGTCTTTTTTTTTTTTGGTTTTTCGAGGTAGGGTCTCGCTCTAGTCCAGGCTGACCTGGAATGCACTATGTAGTTTCAGGGTGGCTAATATGTCATTCTTTTAACTACATTGAAAGCACGTGTTTACCGGGTGGTCAATCTGGCAGTGGCTGGCTTTCTTAGTGTTGGAAATGTAAGCACACATTCTAAGGCTTTTTATGGCCATGACCTGACTGTGCAGGGCAGACAGCTCAGATTCCAGCAACACTGCCTGGACCCCAATCATGTGCTTGTTAGCAAGGTAACTGATGGCTCATCTTGATTGTCAACTTTGAGGGACCTAAAGCACTGAGGAGACAAATCTCTCTAGATTAAGTTAATTGAGATGGGAAGACCCATTCTAACTGTGGGCAGCTGCATGGAGAAAGAGCCGGGCATGGTGGCACACTCCTTTAATCCCGGCACTTGGAAAGCAGAGGTAGGAGGATCACTGTGAGTTGAGGCCAACCTGGAGCTACAGAGTGAGTTGTCCAGGTCAGCCTGGACTAGAGTGAGACCCTGCCTCAAAAAACAAGCTAAAAATAAAAAAGGAGAGAGAGAGCTGAGCACCAGCAATCACATATCTTCCCCTCCCTCCCTCCTCTTCCTTTCCTTCCTGCTTGACTGAGGATTGAATGTGACCAACTGCTTCATGCTCTTGGCAGCACGCCTTCCCCACCATGATGGACTGTATCTCTTCAAACTGCAAGCCAAAATGTCTAAATAAACCCTTCCTTCCTTCAGGTGCTTTCTGTCGGGTATTTTTTTCCCAGCAAAGAGAAAAAGAATTATTGTAGTAACTTTAGAGAAGTTGCCTAACCTCCCTATGCCTCTATTCTAATCTGTAAAATAGAGATGAGGTTACCTTTGTGAAACTGTTTTAAACATTACATGATTTACTTAATGTAAATATCTAGCACACAGTGCTAAAAATGTTATTTCTTGAGCTGGGCATGGTGGTATACACCTTTAATCCCATCACTTGGGAGGCAGAGGTGAAGAATTGCTGTGAGTTCGAGGTCAGCCTGAGACACTACATAGTGAATTCCAGGTCAGCCTGGGCTACCTAAAATAAGTGTTATTTCTCCCTCTAGTTACTATTATGTATTATTATTGTCATTATATTAACAGATATTTTACTTTTTTAAAGAACTGCATTTTTATCTTATACTCTCTATATCATAAATGCAAACAAGACTTCATCAATATAAATTCTCACCTTCATTTTTTTCAAATTCATCTAATACCTTGTCCAGGTTGTAAGCTTCTGCTTGGAAGTAATTCTCCATCAGTGAGGAAACACTGCTTAAGAGATTTGTTTAAACCTAAAATGTCAAACAAAGTTATATTATACTTTGAATTCTTAAAACACAATTTAGAAATCTTAAGTATACAAGTATGAAAATGTCTTATAAATTTATTCAGACAATGGGAAACAACATAAGACCTTTAAATAATAAAGTCTAGAAACTTATAAGCTGACAACCATCAAAATACAGTTGGCCTGGGGTTAGGGAGATGGCTCAGTGAATAAAGTGCTCACTATACAAGTGTGAGTACCTGAGTTCAGATCCTCAGAACCCACATAAAAAGCCGGGTGCTATGACAGGCTTCTGTAATGCCAGTGCACCTACAGCAAGGAGGTGGAGACAATTGCTCAGAAGCTCACAGGCCAGCTAGCCTGATGAACAAGAGAAACTGTCTCAAGCAAGGTGGAAAGTGAAAACCTACACCAGAGTTATCCTCTAATCTCCACTGCACAGGCCCCACACAAAAGAAACCACACACACACAATACAGTTGCTCTCCATTGGTGGGTTTTACATCTATGCATTCAACCAGCCTTGAACAGAAAATATTCAGGAAAAAACTACATGTTATACTGAGCATGTACAAGACATTTGCCTTGTCATCATTTCCTGAACAATACAATATCACTACTACTTACCTGGTTTTTACAAATGATCTAGAGATGATTTAAAGTATACAGGAAGATATGCACAGGTTATACACATCATTTGAGTATCTATGGATTTGGGAACCTGCAGTGGTTTGAACTCTTGGCAATCCTCCTACCTCTGCCTCCCAAGTGCTGGGATTAAAGGAGTGTACCACCACGTCGGGCTCAAAGTTTCTTTTTGTTATAAAATGGAAAAAAATAATATAATCATATGAAAGTACTTATATTATTTCTCTCATTTTATAAATAGAAAATAAACCCATTACATTTTACTGACTCAAGTAATTTTCTATGACTATTAACTTGGTCAACTTTCATTTATTGATTGGTTCCTGATAGTTATATGTCTGGATAGATAATAAGCTACATAGTCTATTAATACATGATTTCCTTTTCACTTTTCTTAATTTTTTATGCTTTGAGGCTGAGTCTTATGTAGCTAGCCTTGAACTTGCTATAGAGTCAAGGATAACCTTGAACCTCTGGTCCTTATGCCTCCACCTCCTTAGTGCTGGGATGTACTACACACTTAGTTCTATGCAGTGCTGGGGATTAAAGCCAGGACTTAATCAAGCAATATCCTCAGGCCAAGACTTAAAAAAAAATCTATGCCTAATCTTTATGCTTATTTATAGTCTGGTATCATATTAAAATACATGTTGCTAGGCATGGTGGCACATGACTTTTATCCCAGCACTCAGGAAGTAGAGGTAGGAGGATCGCTGTGAGTTCAAGGCCAGCCTGGGACAACAGAGGGAGTTTCAAGTCAGCCTGGGCTATAGTAAGATCCTATATCAAAAATAAATAAATGAATAAATAAAATAAATACACGTCATTTCATTTTGATGGACTAGCACAAAATTTATACTAATGGTAAGGGCAAATAAAATATATTACAACCTCATAACTAGCACACTTAATGTATGCTTATATCTGTTTAACAGCATTTTATAGTCATTATACAAAAATGTGTTAGTAAACAACCAGACTAACATATTTATTTATTAACAGAGTAATATATTTATTTTACTGTGTGGGGGTACTGTGGTTAATTCAAATCATCAAGAAGAACTGAACAATGCATGGTAGCACATGCTTTTAATCCCAGCACTTGGGAGGCAGAGGTAGGAGGATCGCTGAGAGTTCGAGACCAGCCTGGAACTACATAGTGAGTTTCAGGTCAACCTGGGCTAGAGAAAGACCCTACTTGGGTGGTGGGGGGAAGAACCTTAGAATTTAATTAGTGATAAACAATAGTAAGTAAAAAATCTAGGCAGTAAACTATCTTAACTCAGCACAAAAGACATAATAAATTACTAAGTAATCTATGATTACCAAATAAAATGAACAGATAGGTGCTACAGAATAAGTATTACAGGCTTTCTAAGAAGTTACTTACATCATGGGAAGAGCAAGGGAACAGAGGAAGAAGAAATTTATATATACAGCAAAAATTAATATTTGAGGGATTTGGGAAATTTTGGATATGGACATAAATTAGATAATTGAATTAATACTAATTTTTAACTGCAATAATGGCATCTTGATTTTGTATGTGAATATCCTTCCTCTTATGCATAGTAGCCTCAGATAAAGTGAGACCGGACCTTAAAAAACAAGCAATAAAAAGAAGGAAACTAGTAAATTTAAGGTGAAGGACATGTTTCTGCTGTTTGGCTTTTTACTTTCATTTTTTGGAGGTAGGGTCTCATTCTATCCCAGGCAAACCTCAAACTCACTCTGCAGTTCAAGCTGTTCTCGAACTCACAGCAATCCTCCTACTTTAGCTTCCTGAGTGCTGGGATTATAAGCAAGAGCCTGTTTCAGTTAGCTTTGCAATGCTGACAGAAAGCACCCAACCAAAATGGCTTGCAGAAGGAAAGGGTTTATTTTGGCTTACAGACCCCAGGGGAAACTCCATGATGGCAAGGAAAACAACAGCATGAGCAGAGGATGGACATCACCTCCTGGCCAGCATCAGATGGACAACAGCAGCAGGAGAGTGTGCCAAACACTGGCAAGGGGAAGCTGGCTAGAACATCCGTAAGCCTGTCCCCAACAATACGCTGCCTCCAGGAGGCTCCAATTTCTAAATTGCCAACAGCTGGGCACCTAGCATTCAGAACACGTAAGTTTATGGGAGACACCTGAATCAAACCACCACTGCCACCATGCCTGGCTTTTCTTTCAACTTTTTACAGGTTTTTGTTGTTTAAAAAAAAAGTTTTCTGTTTTAGGGGCTGGAGAGATGGTTCAGCAGTTAAGGCAGTTGCCTTCAGAGCCTAAGGACCTAGGGTTAATTCCCCAGTACCCACGTTAAGTCAGATGCACAAAGTGGCACATGCATCTGAGTTCATTTGAAGTGGCTAGAGGCCCTGGCGCACCCATACTCTTCTCTCCCTCTGCATGTATCTTTCTGCTTATAAATAAATAAATAAAATTTTTTATAAAAAGCTTTCTGTTTTAAAAAATAGTTTAATAAAGCCAGATGCACCAAGTGGTACATATATCTGGAGTTAATTTTTATTGGCAAGAGGGCCTGGGGTCTCAATTTTTTCTGTTTCTCTGTTCATAAATAAATAAAAGTATATTTTAAAAAATTCAGGGCCGGGTGTCGTGGCACACGCCTTTAATCTCAGCACTCAGGAGGCAGAGGTAGGAGGATCTCTGTGAGTTCAAGGCCACCCTGAGACTACATAGTGAATTCCAGGTCAGCCTGGACTAGAGCGAGACCCTACCTCAAAAAAACAAAATAAAATAAAATAAAAATAAATTCAGGGCTGGAGAGATGGTTTAGTGGTTAAGGCATTTGCCTGCAAACCCTAACATGACCCAAGTTTGATTCTCCAGTACCCATGTAAAGCCACATGCACAAAGTGGCACATGCGTCTAGAGTCCATTTACAGAGGCTGGAGGCCCTGGTTTGCCCGTTCCCCCGCTCCCTCTGCCAGATGTGCCACCTTTAATCCCAGTACATGAGAGGCCAAGGTAGGAGAACTGCTGTGCGTTTGGGACCAGCCTGAAACTACGTAGTAAATTCCTGGTCAGCCTGGGCTACAGAGAGACCCTACCTCGAAAAAAGTAAAATTAAAAAAAAAAATTAATTCTTGGAGCTGCGGATGGCTCAGAGATTAAGATGCTTTCCTGTAAACCAAACAATGGGAATTCAATTCCCCAGTACCCACATAAAGCCAGAAGCACAAAGTGGCAAATGCACCTGGAGTTGGTTTGCAACAACTAGAGGCTCTGGCGCACCCGTTCTGTCTGTCCCTCTCCATCTCTCTCTGCTTGCAAACAAACAAACATTTTGTAAAATTTAAATTCTCATTCTGAACATATAACTTCCAGATAAAACTGATTTTTTAAAAGGACTGAAATAGCTAAATCCAAAAGTGAGCAAGAGAGAGAGAGAGAGAGAGAGAGAGAGAGAGAGAGAGAAATACAGATGCCATAAACGGAGAAAAGCCCAAAGAACTGAAGAATAGCTGTCTACAGGAATAATAAAACTAGACAGTCCCACTTAGGCCTGGAGTTTGAAAGCTAGCAAAAGAATGAGAATTAGTGACTTCAAACTTCAGATTGTAACATACAGAAGACTTAGGCTTTCCTTTGAAATTTTTTTTTCTTTTTTTTTTTTTGGTTTTTCAAGGTAGGGTCTCACTCTAGCCCAGGCTGACCTGGAATTCACTATGTAGTCTCAGGGTGGCCTTGAACTCATGGTGATCCTCCTACCTCTGCCTCCCAGAGTGCTGGGATTAAAGGTGTGTGCCACCACACCCAGCTCATGAAATTTTTTTCTTTTTTAAAATAATTTATTCCATTTTATTTATTTGCAAACAGAGGGGGGGGAATGAATAAGCACACCAGGGTGTCCAGCCACTGCAAATGAACTCTAGGTACATGTACCATTTTGTGCATCTGGCTTTATGTGAGTACTGGGGAATCGAACCTGGGTTGTTAGGCTTTGTAGGCAAGTGTTTTAACCACTGAGCAATCTCTCCAGCCCAGAATTTTTTTCTTTTAATAATGCTAATTACTATTATAGCCAGGTGTTGTGGCACACACCTTTAATCCCAGCACTCAAGAGGCTGAAGTAGGAGAATCTACTTGAGTTTAGCCAACTTGGAGTTACAAAGTTAGTTCTAGGGCTGGAGAGATGGCTTGGCGGTTAAGGCACTTGCCTCCAGTGCCTAAGGCCCTAGGTTCAGTTCCCCAGGTCCTACATAGGCCGACCCACAAGGTGGTGGCGGCCCTGGTGTGCTCTCTCTCTCTCTCTCTCTGCTTGAAAATGAATAAATAAAATAAAAAATATTAAAAAAAAAAGTTAGTTCTAGGTTAGCCTAAGCTAAAGTGAGACCCTACCTCTAAAAACAAAGAAGAATAGTAATAATTATTATAATTATTACTATGGAGTGTTTTTTAAAAATATTTATTTATTTGTTTATTTATTTTCTTTATTAAGCAGAGAGATGAGAGAGAGAGAGAGAGAGAGAGAGAGAGAGAGCGCACCAGGGCCACCACCTTGTGGGTCTGGCTTATGTGGGACCTGGGGAATTGAACCCAGGCCTTAGGCACTGGAGGCAAGTGCCTTAAACGCCGAGCCAACTCTCCAGCCCTAGAGTGTTTTAAGATAGTGTTGTCCTATGTAGCCCTAGCTGGCAGGAACCTTGTGACCCTCCTGAGTCAGCTCACTGTGCCACCATGCCCAGCTCAGACTAAGCTTTCTCTATGAAGCCAGGAGCTGGAAAAGAAGCCTGCCCAGTGGCCACAAGCCTCAGCAACAAGGCAGGACAGAGTAGAATGTAAGAAATTAGAATTCCTTGTCTGCTCTTCACTAGGGGCACAGAGCTGTGCTTGACCCCACCCAGAAACGTAACAGTCTATCTCTGCTCATTGGGCTCTTGCCATGACTGCAAACGTAAGGTCTGGACAGTCACAAAAGCAGCACCAGGAGAGCTGTATGCTGAGAACTGGGCTGGTTTCAGTGGTGACGGCAAGTGGCAGGGCGCTGTGAACATGCAGAATTCATACCATCTCTTAGTGCTGATATTTGAATGAACGAAGAGGGCTACAGTTACCCTCGCGTTGCCGGCACAAAGCACCCAACTACAAGCAGTTGATGGAAGGAATGGGTTTATTTCGGCTTACAGACTCAAAGGTGAGCTCCATGATGGCAGGGAAAACGGTGGCATGAGCAGAGGCTCCAGTCCTGGGTTCAATCCTCAGCACTTGCCAAAACAAAACAAAACACAGAAGGATGAGAAGACTAAGAGTCCGAGTCTTTTGCAGGGTGGCCAGCATGCAGAGCCCTGCAGGATAAAAGGGCTACTTAACTAGGCCGGCCTTGATCCTCCTGCCTCTACCTCTTCAGCAATATCATACCAGAGTGCGCCACCACAAATGGCTCAAAGGGCTGCTTAGGCAGAAGAACAGCCTCCTTCTCCCACAGATATCCCAAGAGAGGTCAAAAAGACAATCCCAAGAGGAAAGAGCCGGGAGAAGGGAACAGTGTGGCAGTGATAGATAAATTACATAAAAAGCACAGATTAAGGCTAGAGAGATGGTCTGGCCGTTAAAGGCACTTGCACGCAAAGCCTGATGACGCCAGCTTGATTCCCTAGTACCCACATAAAGAGCCAGATACATAAAGTGGCACATAGGTCTAGAATTCGTTTATAGTGGCAGGAGGCCCTAGCATGTTCATTCTCTCTCTCTCTCTCTCTCTCTCTCTCTCTCTCTCTCTCTCTCTCTCTCTCTCTCTTTCTCTGTTTGTTTCTCTCTGTCTCTCTCTCAAATAAATAAATAAATATTTCTTAAAAAGCATAGATTAAATAAATGACTACATGAAGGGCAATGAGGCAAGGTTTCTGTTAGACTGAAATTAAAATATCGAGAAGGAAAATGAGGTGGGGGTGGGGGTGTTAAGCTCTATAGTGTTGATTTAGAATTTGAGGTATCAGTGTGAATGAATATAATTTAATAAACACATATTTAAAGCTATAAAACAGAGATGCAAGAATGTATGCATGCAAGTGTATACAAATATCTTCTAATTATCCATAGCAGATGGGATGAGTAATGCCTTACCCTGAGCATACCTAACTGCATATTTGGATTCTAAATATCACTCTCGGGCTGGAGAGATTGCTTAGTGGTTAAAGGCACTTGCTTGCAAAGCCTTACAGCTTAGGTTTCATTCCCTAGTACCCACATAAAGCTTAATGCACAAAGTGGCACAGGTATCTGCAGTGGCAAGAGGTACTAGCACAGCCACCCCCCCACTCTCTCTGCTTGCAAATCAATGAATATTTTTTGAGGTAGGGTCTCACTCTAGCCCAGGTTGACTTGGAATTCACTCTGTAGTCTCAGGCTGGCCTCAAACTCATAGCAATCCTCCTACCTCTGCCTCCCTAGTGCTGGAATTAAAGGTGTGTGCAAACATGCCCCGCATACAATATTTTTTAAATATTTTATTTGCAAGCAGAGAGATAGAGGGTGAGTGAGTATGGGTATGCCAGGGCCTCTGGCCACTGCAAATGAACTTCAGGTGCATGTACCACTTTGTGCATCTGGATTTGCATTGGGCTTTGCAAGCAAGTGTCTTAACTGCTGAGCTTTCTCTCCAGTCCCCCAAAATATATTTTTTTAAAAATAAATATTATAGTTGGACGTGGTGGTACACGCCTTTAATCCCAGCACTCGGGAGGCAAAGGTTGGAGGATCACCATGAGTTCAAGGCCATCCTGAGACTACATAGTGAATTCCAGGTCAGCCTGGGCTAGAGTGAGACCCTACCTCGAAAAAACAAACAAAAAAATAATAATAAATAAATAATATAGGGCTGGAGAGATGGCTCAGCGGTTAAGGCACTCTCCTACAAAACAAAAGGATCCGAGTTCAATTCCCCAGGTGGCACATGCATCTGGAGTTCCTATGCAATGACTGGAGGATCCCTGGAGCTGCTGGCTAGCTAAACTAGCTGAATCCTCCAGTTGTGCACTGCCACGCCCCTTTTACACAGGGGCTGGGGAGCTAACTCAGGTCTTCATGCTTGCATGGCGCACTTTACTGATTGAGCCATCTCAGTTCCAAGATTGGTGTTTTTTTTTTTTTTTTTTTCAGAGGTAGGGTCCTAGTCTAGCCCAGGCTGACCCTGAATTCACTATGTAGTCTCAGGCTGGCCTTGAACTCATAGTAATCCTCCTACTTTGGCCTCCAAAGGGCTGAGATTAAAGACATCCACCACCATGCCTGGCTGGATTTTGTTTAAACCTTTTCTATTTTCAGTATTTCTTTCAAGTTACTCTTTGTACCTATATATTTTAGTTTCTGTCTTTCATGTTGGAGGCTCTCTCCCCCCTAATGCCTATCTATTGAGCAAATAAAGACCAAAGACCAATTAGAAGCCCTGCATGTTGGCTTGTGAGAGGCTTCGACCACCTAGAGATTGGTTGGGAACATAGCTATCTCAAGTGGGAGACCCCTCCCAAACATCATTCAATGTAAGTCTTGTCTTTTGTTATTCTTTCTGTTCTTCTTTTTCTTTTTGGTGCTGATAACCAAACCCAGAACCTCCACTGAGCTAAATCCCCAAATTTTATCTTTGGACTCCAGAGAGGAATCATACAATATCCTGTAGAAAGCCAGGTGTGATGGCTTTGATCCCAGCACTAGGGAGACTGAGGTAGGAGAAGTGCCATAAGTTCGAGGCCAGCTTGGGACACGGTGAGTTACAGGTCAGCCTGTACTATAGTGAGACCCTGCCTCAAAACAAATAAATAAACAAACAATAATAAGTATTTTTTAAGAAAGAAGAAACATAGCCGGGCGTGGTGGCGCACTCCTTTAATCCCAGCATTTGGGAGGCAGAGGTAGGAGGATCGCCACCGTGAGTTCAAGGCCACCCTGAGACTACATAGTGAATTCCAGGTCAGCCTGAACTAGAGCCAGAGCGAGACCCTACCTCAAAAAACCAAAAAAAAAAAAGAAACATTGATAGATATATCCCTATTTTTTCCTAACACCACTGCTCAAATTCATGATCTTTTCATTTTCAAATTACCTAAGACCAAATTAACAGCAAGTTTGTTTTAAAGAGAAGAGCCAGATTGTAGAAAAATTAGTGTTATGATACAATTTATCAGTCATTAAAAAACAAAACAAGCCGGGCATAGTGGGCCACATCTTTAATCCCAGCACTAAGGAGGTAAAAGTAGGAGGATCGCTGTGAGTTCGAGGTCATCCTGAGACTACAAGGTGAATTCCAGGTCAGCCTGGGCTAGAACAAGACCCTTCCTAGAAAACGCAAAAAACCAACCAACCAAAACAACACTTACACTGGTGACTGAGCCTGTAATCCAGCACTTTGGAAACAGGCAGTAGGAACACGAGCTCCAACCCAGTCTGGATTACAAAGTAAATTCCCAACTAGTCTGGCCACAAAATTCATAAATTAACTTCCTCTCTTCCTCTGAATTAGTCTTTTGCAAAATTATACTGCTGACCTGACAAGAGACAGTTATTAAGGAAGCAAACAATATGTATGTATGAGTATTGTCTTTTCTCGCATTCAGTGTGTTAAAGAAATGGAACAAGTGTTCTTACCTTTCCCCCCTTACACACATGATAAAGACCAGCCTTCTCCGTGCTTCCTGCACAGCGGCCAGTCCTGCTGATTCAGTGTTCTCTGTCTGACCCTGAAGAAAAAACAGAGTGTACATACCATTTGTTAAAATAAGCTCGGATTTGCATCATATAAACTTTCCATAACCAGACAAATAAAAGCAATGGGCTTAACAGGAAATTATAATTACATCTTCGGATTCAAAGACCTAGTCAAGTCACATTTTATTGAAGAAGGCCACAACAAGTTAACCATGTTAAGGAAGAGTTAAGAATTTCTGGGTTAGAGGGCTGGAGAGATTGCTCAGTGGTTAAGGCACTTGCCTCCAGTGCCTAGGGCCCCAGGTTCAATTCCTCAGTACCCACATATGCCAGACCCACAAGGTGGTGGCCCTGGTGTTTCTCTCTCTCTCTCTCTCTCTCTCTCTCTCTCTCTCTCTCTCTCTCTCTCTCTCTGCTTGAAAAATGAATATTTTTTAAAAAAAAGAATTTCTGGGTTAGAGAGACGGCTCAGTGGTTAAAGGTGCTTACTTGTAAAGCCTAATGGCCCAGGTTCGATTCCCCAGTACCCATGTAAAGCCAAACACACAAAGTGGAGCACACATTAGGAGTCCCTTTGCAATGATGGCAAGAGGCCCTGCTGTGCCCATACTTAATTCTAACTTAGATAAATAAATAGTAAATGGAATACATTTTAAAGAATTTCTACATGTTCATCTTCAGTATACAATATACAGTGAAACAGCGAGAAGCAACTTCTCTCTAATGACCTTGTAACTCTTTAAAAACACCATTTGCTATATGTAACAATGGGCCCACCAAGAATTCAAAGCTAAGGAAACTGCTACTTCACAAGAATGTCCTCTAGGATGATTTCCCCCCCCCTTTTAAAAAATTATTTTATTTATTCATTTTCAAGCAGAGATACAGACAAAGAGAGGGAGGGAGGGAGGAAAAAGAGAAAGAGAAAGAGAAAGAGAAAGAGAAAGAGAAAGAGAAAGAGAAAGAGAAAGAGAAAGAGAAAGAGAAAGAGAAAGAGAAAGAGAAAGAGAAAGAGAAAGAGAAAGAGAAAGAATGCCAGGGACGCCACCTTGTGTGTCTGGCTTATGTGGGTACTGGGGAATTGAACCCAGGGCCTTTAGACATTGGAGGCAAGTGCATTAACCACTGAGCCATCTCTCCAGGCCCAATTTTTCCCCCTTATATATATATAGGAGGCTTTTTTTCTGAGTTTCAAAAGCTTCCTGCTGAGATTTTTATTATCTAACAACTGTTTTTCCTCTAGTCTCCTTAAAATCTATATAAGCACAGTTATTTTCAAAACAGGCAAGATGCTTAGGAATGATCTAACGACCATCGTATTCAAATATAAAGATAAACTGAGGCACCAGAAGAAGCTTCCTAGCATTATTATAGACATGAGGCATGGTGTGGTAGTTTGAATGTTAATGTAAGTCACCCATAGCCTCAGGGGTTTTTCTGTTTGTTTTGTTTTTGTTTCCTGGGGGGGGGGGCCCTGTAGGTCTCACTCTAGCCCAGGCTGACCTAGAATTCACTGACTCTCAGGGTGGCCTCGAACTCGCAGCAATCTTCCTATCTCTGAGCAACCATGCCCTTTGGGAAACTAACAGTTTAAGACTGTTTTGACCTCTGGTGAGGGCCCAATAGATGACTGGATTCCATGTCCCATAAAAGCTAACCTGATTCATTCTAGAAGCAGCTCCCTTGGTGACCAAGGATCTTCATTAGGCCTCTCCTCCTAAAGATTCTACCACGTCCCCTGTTGCCACACTAGGGACAAAGCTTTCAACACATGAACCTTTGGAGACACATTCAGATCATATCCAAACTACAGCACAGTGCGGTACGTTTCATTAGATGTCACTTCTCAAAGGTAAGAATTGAGACTTCCAAGAAAATGGAGTGGGCTTTACACACTGGTGGGTGAGAGATTGCATCCTGCAAAGCAAAGATCCTTAAAGCAAAGAAGCAGTGAGCTGCCGAGGGAAGGAAGCCTGAGGAGCAGTAAGTGCTGCCCTCTAGAACCTTGGAGACTTGTGATGTGAGACTGGGAACTCTGGAGTCTCAGGTGAGACGTGGTGATGAAATGGACTGGCTGGAAGAGATAGAATGGATACTGCACTCCTTCCTACAGGCAAGCAACCTTCCAGAGTCTTCAGGATTTTAGTATCTGCAGAGTAGTACTCACAGCATGCTGGTGATACACACTGGAACTTCTGAAGGATTACTGTCAAAGCACTCATCTAGGAGATTTTCCACACAAAGGCTCTGCAGAGTTGTGTGGTGACTACAAAAAACTTAAATGCATTTATAATTTCAAATTATGGATGGCAATATAAATGAATGGCTTGCATGTTGGCACTCAAGTCATGCTGACTCGAGGCTTGGTGCTTTCGTCCTACAGTCAGACACCCTGGAAACGTCCTATTAGTTTGACTGCTTACTTTGAAAAAAGAAAGAGTGAAGTGCCAGGTGTGGTGGCACATGTCTTTAAAAATAAAAATAAAACAAAACAAAAAATGGTTCAAGAATATGAATACAGCCGAGCGTGGTGGCGCACGCCTTTAATCCCAGCACTCGGGAGGCAGAGGTAGGAGGATTGCAGTGAGTTCAAGGCCACCCTGAGACTACATAGTGAATTCCAGGTCAGCCTGGGCTAGAGCGAGACCCTACCTCGAAAA
>PVHP010012249.1:0-30386 GCA_004024765.1 Zapus hudsonius
CTCTGGATATTCCCGCCACCATGGCTCTTAAAATCTTTCCACACAAAACCCCCTAAGCTCACAACATTAAAGCAGCCTTAATACTCACCCACCACGACTCAGGGAACTGAGCAGAAGAGGGGGCGGAAAGATTGTGAGAGCCATGGTGGGGAGACTATCCAGAGGCATGGCACCCCTCAGTAACAACACACTTGTGCCAGGAGAACCAGGCTGAGTACTAGGCTATCCATGGTCCCCTGCCACAAGGACTGATCCAGACAACCCAAGGAGGAGGATATGCAGCTGATTGGGAATGGGGAGGGAGGCATTGGGGAATTGGGGATAACAACTCATTGTTTGCCCACTAAACAATGTAACTCATTATGGACAATAAAAAAGAAAAAAAAAATCTTTCCGTCCCCTCTTCTACACAATTCCCTGAGGCATGGTGCGTGAGTTTTAAGTCTGCTTTACTGTTGAGCTCTTAAGACTCTCTAGGTTTCTGTTTTGGACTATTTTGAGTATCCTCGCTGTCTGTCTATTTCACAGGTTGTCTCACTTGCTGTGGAGGCAGCGTTCTTGCTCATCCTGCTTCCTCGATGGTTTCATTTGGGCCCTAGATGACGAGTTAGGGGTGGTTCATCTCCTGACTAGGTGTCAGCCGTCATCTCAGGTCTTGTTGGTGGAATTGGATTGTTCATTGTTCTCACTGCCTTCTGAAAAATACAATCAGAATCTCCAATGGAGAGTGAGATCAATATAGGTTAAATGGGATAAACATTAATTTGGCAAGAATTTAATGGGTGTAGCCTCTCTTGTTGTGCCTCTCTTTTTAAAGCTCCAAATAGTCCTTGAGGTCAGTGGTAGCCTAACTGCTGAATATGCAGGTCACGTGTTGTCACTTGGTATAATTTTGTAAGACAACATAGGGCTGGCTATTAAGTTCTAGAGATAAGAATCCCCCCCCCCCAAAAAAAAAGCCTGATCCCAGAATTCCACAACCCCATCTGAGAAGTGTTGCGATTGGACTTTAGAGGGTCTGAAGTTTGGGGTCTCACAAGGATGCATGTGGAAGTTCTGATGCTCTGAAATGTGCTGGAAGAGAGGGTGTCTTTGTCTCTGTGGCAACCAAGAAAGAAAGACAGTGTGTTTGCTTCTCAGTGGGAGTTCAGTGTTCTTTTCTGCCAAACACAGCAGCCTCTACCCCAGCCATCTTGAAACAGGAATAATTCATTAGATGTCAGATATTGTCAGGGAAAAGGAGATGAAGTCAGAGCCCATAGTGGATGATCTTTGGGCACATGTAGCAGTAAGAGCCCAGAGAGGTACTTTAGTCTATTTTGGATGCTATAATAAAATATATCTGCCCTGTCATTTAGAAGCAACAGGTTTTTTTTTTTTTGTTTATTGGTCTGTGTTCAGTGTACATATTGCTGAGTTTTATACAGTCTTTTAAGTGAATTAAATATTGTAACAATACCTACTAGCATACCCTCCTCTTTGTTTCCTTTTTTGTCCCCTCCCACTAGTCTCCTTCTTCACCATCTTTCTGCTTTTATGTCTCTCTTACACACACACACACACACACACACACACACACACACACACACACACACACAATTTTATGTATCTGTAAAAAAAATCTAGGAGCCACAAATGAAAGTAAATGTGATATTTGATATTTGTTTTTTTGAATATGGATTATGTTTATTGAAATGGTGCTTTTAGTGGTAGCCGTTTTCAACAAATGACATAATTTCATATATCTTTATGACTAAATAAAACTCTATTGTGTATGTGCCATGTCCTTTCATTTTACTTTCATCTTACAGTGCTCAGGCTGAGCCATATCTTGGCTATTATTACTAGTGCTGCAATAAGCATGGATGTGAAAGGATCTTCATGGCATGTTGAGTTGGATTCTTTTCCGTGTCTAACAAGCAATGGAATAGCTGGGTAACGTGGTAATTCTATTTTTATTTTTGAAGAACCTCCATGCTGATTTCCATAATGCCTGGAAAAATTCACATTCTCACCAGTCATGTATAAGGGTTTCCTCTTCCCCACATACCAATATTTATTATTGTATATTTTCCTAATAGTAGTCATTCTTACTAGAATGAGATGGAATATCAGAGTGGTTTTAAATTTACATTTCTTTGATGGCTAAGCTGGCAAATTTTATTTTCTGTGTGTTTATTTGGCCCTTTATTTGCACTTCATCTTCTGAGGACTGTCTGGTTCATTAGCCCATTTATTGATTGGGCTGTTTGGGCTTTGATATTTAGTTTTTTTTGAGTTCTCTATATATGCTGGATATTAATCTATCCTCTGTCAGATATATAGGGAACAAAGATTTTTCTCCTATTCTGCAGGCTGTCTCTTCACTTCGGTGATTGTTTCATTTGCTGTGTAGAAGAAGCTTTTCAGTTTGATGCAATCCTATTTGTTAATTCTTGGTATTATTTTCTGACTTATTGGAGTACTTTTCATAAATTTATTTTCTTGTGTATACATAGTGAAAAAAATTTCCATGTTTTCCTCTAATACTTTCAGTTTTTCAGGTCTTACATTTAAGTTTTTGACCCATTAGGCGTTGGTTTTCATACATGGGGAGGGCTATGGATCTAGTTTCATTCTTCTACATGTGAAAATCCATTTTCCCAGCATCATTTTTTGAAGAAACTGTCTTTTCTCTAATGTGAATTTTGCTATCATTGTTGATAAGTAGCTGGCTATATCCATGTGGGTTTAATTCTATGTCCTAAACCATGTTGTGGTGTTAGAGACATTCTAGTTCTGTAGCTATGGCTCTTTGGTATAACTTGAAATCAGGTGCTAGGATAACTCTGGCACTGTTGTTTTCACCTAATAATTGCTTTGGCACTCTGGCGTTTTTGTGACTCCTAACAAAGCTATGTGATTGTTTAGTTCTGAGAAGAATGTGATTGGAATTTTGATTGTGTTGAATCTGTACATTGTTTTGGGTAACATGATTACTTCCCTATATAAATTCTTTTAAATCATGAGCATTGGAGGCCTTTTCATTTTCAGTGTCTTCAATTGTTTTATGCTTTTTTGTAGAACTATTGTAACTCTTGGCTTAGGTTTATTCCTATGGTTTTCTTTTAAAAATATATTTCAAAGCTACTGTAAATGGGATTGCTTTCAAAATTCGTTCTCAGCATATTTGCTATTGGTATAATTAAAAGGTACTTTTTAATGTTAATCTTGTATCCTGCTCTTATGAGTTTTCTCCCAGAATCTTTAGGACTTTACAGGATCGTATGATCTGCAATGCAATCTTCCTTTCCTTTCTGTATCCCCTTCATTTTCTTTTTGTTTTACTGCTACTGCTAAGACATCAAGGGTATATTGAAAAAGAATGGAGAAAGTTGACTTCTCTGTCAGTCCTGATTTTAGTGGAAATGGCTTAAGTTTTCCTCATTTAGGATAATGTTGGCTGGAGATTTTTTTTTTGTACATAATGTTGCCTTTATTATGTTCTAGACACTTGTCACCAAGAGATGTTGGATTTTTTAAAATGTTTTTATTGGTTTAAAATTATATATATTAACACAAGAATATGCTCAGTATCATAGGTTCTTAGATAAAGCCATTGAATCCATGATGACATTCCCTCTTATGCATTAGTTATTCTCCCCCCATGACTCTTACATTCTTTCCACCCCCTCTTCCACAAATTTCCCTGAGTCATAGGGGGTGAGTTTATATTTTGCATAGTTATTAGGTTTTTAAGCATCTGTAAATTTGTATTTTGGACAGTTTTGGGCACCCTTGGTGCCTCACTCCATTGTCCTTTTCCCAGGTTATCTGCCTTGCTTTGGGAATAGCTCTTTTGCTTGTCATCCCACTTCCTTAGAGGTTACATCAGGGCTCTAAATGGTGAGTTTGAGGTGAATTGTCTCCTGCTTGGGTGTCCCTTATCAAATCAGACCCCTTTGGTGGATGGATTTTTTTTGAAGACTTTTTTTGGTATATATTGAAGATTGTGTGATTTCTGTCTGTGAGTTCTTTAAAGCCATGTATTACATGTATTGACTTATGGATATTGGGCTATTTTCATATTCCTGAATTAAGCCCAGTTGCTGACTAATCTTTTTGATGCATAGTTGAGTGTGATTTGCAAATATTTTATTGAGAATTTTTGGATTTATGTTAATTAGAGAATGGTCTATATTTTATTTTTCTTGTGTTTTGGTATAAGGGTAGTATTGACTTTGTAAAATGTGTTTAGTAGCTTTTTTTCTCTTTCTATGTGATGGAATAGTTTAAAGAGCATTGGTAGGGGTTTCTTTTCAAACGTCTGGTACAATTCAACAATGAATCTGTCTAGACCTGAACTTTTTAGAGTTGGAATATGTTTTAGTCCTTTTTAATTTTTATTTTCCAGACTAATTATTTTCAAAATTTCATACATGTGATGATGTATTTTTATAATATTCAGCACCCATTACTCTTTCTTACCCTCCTCCCACTCATGTTACTCTACTTCAACAAGACCCCTACTTTCAGGTTCTCTTCCTTCCTTCCTTCCTTCCTTCCTTCCTTCCTTCCTTCCTTCCTTCCTTCCTTCTTTCCTTCCTTCCTTCCTTTCTTTCCTTCTTTCTTTCTCTTTCTTTCCTTTCATTCATTCATTCATTCTTTCTTCTTTCTTTCTCTCTCTTTCCTTCCTTCCTTCCTTCTTTCCTTCCTTCCTTCCTTCCTTCCTTCCTTCCTTCCTTCCTTCTTTCTTTCTTTCTTTCTCTCTCTTCCTTCCTTCCTTTCTTTTACAAGATTTAGCAAAAATATTTCTTTATTTGCAAGAAGAGAGAGAGGCTGAGACAGAGGCAGAGACAGAGATAGATATTAGATGTGCTAGGGCCTCCAGCCACTGCAAATGAACTCCACTGTGCATCTGGCTTTATGTGGGTACTGGGGGAACTGAACCCTGGTCATAAGGCTTTGCAGGCAAGCACCTTAACCACTGAGTAATCTCTAAGCCCCACCTTCTTTTTTTGGTGATCCAATGAGCATCATTTCAGCTGCTTACATGAGGATGAGTGGGCAGTTATTTATTGGAGCATGGAAAATTTACCAATGGCTATAGCTTCCCCACTGAAGAAAATATTTGGAGCCCTTTTATTATTGCTTCAATACTCCTGCTTGTTGATCTCTTTTTAACTCATTTATATTCTCTTAGTGTAATTTTGGTAGTAAATATGTGTCTAGACATCTATTTTTTCTAGATTTTCCAACTTATTGAAATGCAGATTTTCAAAGTACTTCCTAATTATCCTCTGAATTTCACTGGTGTATTTTAATATTTTCATTTTATCTCTATTAATTTGAATCTCCTCTGCTTTTTATTTTAGTTAATTGGTCAGGGGTTTGTCAACCTTGTTTATATTTTTGAGGAACCAGCTTCTTATTTTATTATTTGTATCATATTTTATGTTTCCATTTCATTCAATTATGCCTTCATATTTATTGTTTCTTTATATCTTCTGATTTTGGATTTGTGTTGCCCTTGTTTTCCAGATATTTGACACCACATCTTTAAGTTATTTGAGCTTTCTCTAATTTTTTAAAATGTTGAAATTTATAAAGCTATTGTAAATGGGAGCATTTTCCTGATTTTTCTCAATATGTTTGTTATTGGTATATAGAAAAGCTATTGAATTTTGTATGTTGACTTGGTATCCTGCTACGTTGCTGAAATTGTTTATCAGTTCTAAGAATTTTCTGGTAGAGTAGCACAGACTTCCCTCTTATTAGTACTGCTTTCATTTTATATCACGGATTTCTGTTTTCATTCAGCTTTAGGAATTAAAAAAAATGTTCCTGATTTCTTTGATGGCTCATTCAGTAGTGTTTTGTTCAATCTCCATGAGTTTGTGTGTATTCTATAGTTTTTTTCTGATACTTTTAGTTTTATTCCATTGAATTGTACAAATCAAAATTTCAACTGTCTTCTATTTGTTAAGACTTAATTTGTGTCCTAAGATGTGGTCTATTTCAGAGAAAGTTTGATGCGCTGCTGAGACAAATGTACATTCTGCAATATTTGGGTGAATTATTCTGTACATATCTAAAGTGCATTTGATCTATAATCTTATTTAACACTGATGTTTCTTTGTTTTCCTACCACCAAATCAGGAGGATGACCTATCTATTGGTGAGGGTATTGTACATAAGTTACCTACTATCACTGTGTTGAGGTGCCATTATATCCATAACTTTGCATCCAGTTTTGTTTGTTTTATGAAATTGGATATGTCAGTGTTCTGTTGATTGTCCTCTTAATCAATATAGAACAATCTTATTTATCTATTCTGACTAATTTTGGTTTTAAGTTTAGTTTGTTGTTAATATTGCTACACCTCTTCACATTATAGTTTCATTTGCTTGAAATGTCTTTTTTCAATTCTTTCCACCTAAGGCTGTTTTTATCTTTGCCAGTAATGTATATTTCTTATAGACAACAAAGAGATAGGTCTTAATTTTTAAAAAAATCAAATCTGCTAGTCTGTGTGTTGTGGTCAGCTTCTTAGTTGTTGTGCAGAAAGAACACCCCCCCCCAAAAAAAAAGCAGCTTGTGGAGGAATGGGTTTATTTGGCTTATGGACTTGAGGGGAGACTCCATCCTGGCAGGGAAAATGATGGCATGAGCAGAGGGATGGACATCCCCTCCGCCACAGCACTGGAAATAGCGGCAGGAAGGTGTGCCAAACACTGGCAAGGGGAAGCTGGCTTATAGTTCCTATAAGCCCGCCCCCAACAACACAGCTCCATCAAGGTTGTAAAATCGAAACTGCCATCAGCTGAGGATCAATTACCCAGAGCACATTCATTTGTTTGTGGGGACACCTGGATCAAACCATGACACTGTGTCTTTTGACTGAAGAATTGAAACCATTAACTGACTTACTATTGAGATCTTGGACTAGGAGATGCTTTGTCTAGGGACTTCTGTTTTGTTTATAGAGATTGTCTTCACATGTGAATTGATAAGGCTGCTTTTTTGGTCCTCTTTTTTTTGGATATTATATCCTACTCATGAGGATTCTGACTCATGACCTAATCAATTCTTAAACCCTAGTTCCTAATCCACAGTGGGAGTAGATTTCACCATATAAATTTTTTGGGAAACAAATAGGCAAGCAAGAGATAAATGAGAATACTGTAGGGTTCATTCCTCTTGTTCCTCTACATGTTTTCTTTCTGGACAGAGGCTGTTTGCTCATAATGCTGTCGCATAGTAGGAGCATGCATCACAGTCCTTATAGCTCTTAAAGACAAATACACTTCTCTAACAAAGTATTTCAATTGAAAATGATTTTTGTTGTGTTTTGTCTATTAAAACAAGGTCTTTGTAGTCTAGGTTGACCTTGGACTTGTAGAAGTTTTTCCTGTTGCAGTCTACTGGGTGCTGGATCACAGGCTTAAGCCACTGTTCCATCCAAAAGAAAATGTTTTAGTGATAAATAAGTCAAGATGTAATAATACCTGAATAATTCCATTCTCTTAAACTTGCAGCCAAGTGAGGGATAATTTAAAAGTCAGCAGATAGAGAGCAGGTGGCTCTGGTGCAGAGGAATACCAGACTGTAGTGAATGGCCAAAGAGAACAACCACAGTGGATGAAAAGATCAGACTTCATCTCTGAACTGGAGTAATTGTTTTATTATGGGCATAGCAGGACAATTTTTAGCCAGTCTGGATGGGCAGTCCCCTCACTCTATAGTAGAGTACAGAGAGGACTTATTAATGTATTCACCTGGTATTTATTTATAGAACACCCAGTGCATGCTCAGCATCATTTGAGATGTTGTAGTATAGTAGTGTGCAATATAGAGACGTTCTTGCCCTCTGTGTGGTTTTAAGAGTAGTGTTATGACCCAGAAGGTAGTACAGTAATGCATACATCAGACTGATATACTAGCTTATAGACATTGGAAGAGGCTTGATAAGATGTCTCCATTTCTTTCCTAAATCAAATAGAAAATAATTCTTTGGTAATATCCTTCAAGGAAATATGAGGTACATATAATAATAGCAGAATCTCTTTGAGCAGCAGGGGAATGTGAGTTACTTTCTAACAAAGCCATAAGTATGCATAAAATTCAGCAGATAAGGATAAGCCTTCCTTAAATCTCATACAGTATTATTCTTCCTTCCTCACAAGAAAATGATTAACCCTGTTACTTTCAATCTATGAACCTAAATCATAGCAATGTGTATTGTTAACTATGTAAAACTTTTTGCTATGTATATATGTGGACATAAAGTGAAGAACATGCATGCCCAGACCTTAATATTTCAATTCAGTCATACTATTACCAAATAACAAATTTTTCCGTCTTCATTTGCACTTTTTATTTAGTAATGTCAGGGTGAACAACAACAAAAAAACTCTTGGCATTCTAATTTTCTTGTATTTACTGTCTACTCTAATCCTATTTTTAATCCTTTTAACATTTTTTTTGTCAGTGCTGGGGATTAGAATTTAGGACTATATACCTCTCAGGCAAACACCCTACTACTGAGCTATATCTCTAGCCCTTTAAAAAGTCTCAAGTCTTTGTCCAACTATCCACCATTCTCCAGATATTTGTAAGGTATCCAAAATGGAGGGAACAATAAGTGCTGGCACCTTTTAAAGTTCACAACTGTATTATCTATGCTCCCAGAACTCTGATTTCAGCTGCTTATATGAGAAACCTTCATCAGTTTCTAACAATGGGTTCTTCCTGAGAGTACTTCTTCCTGGCATGGCCTCTGTTGTATAGCAATATCCTCCAACTTGAAAGGCTTCTTCCTGGAGGGAGG
Source organism: Zapus hudsonius (assembly GCA_004024765.1). Taxonomy (NCBI): domain Eukaryota; kingdom Metazoa; phylum Chordata; class Mammalia; order Rodentia; family Dipodidae; genus Zapus; species Zapus hudsonius. The sequence continues at coordinate 8,811 of PVHP010012249.1, forward strand.
CTTATTTAGGAGTTACAAATTCAAATATAGGCATATTAACACTTAGGAAATTTCAAATGGATCGGTGGCTCTTTAAGGCTCAGGAAGTAAAACAGCTCACAGGTCCCAGTAAATTCCTGAAATTTGTAAGATTCACAAAGCCCTTCCCCAGGTTTATAGGAGTAAGAACTGCTTGGGGAAGATTCTGGAGCAGTGAGCTCCAAGGTAAAGCATCCAGGAGTTGTCACCTATTCCCGGTGGGCTTTTGGTGATTCAGCTGCTTTTGAGTTTTCCATGATCCAGTATGTACTCCCCCACCTCAACTCCTATAAGTAACCTCAATAAACTCACTTGTTTCTTTGGTCTATTGTTGGTGCCCTATCTGGGGTGGGTAGACATTTGTTCATGTCTCCCCAGGAAAAAGTTAACATAACAGCCTTTCTTCTTCCTCTTACTCATTTGCACTCATCAGCTGATTCTGTATGAAGTAGTGATTGAAAACTTGCCAGGAAATCTCATACTGTGTCTGCTGTATTTCCTTTCAGTGGTCTCTTCTTTTAGACAGATGGCTACTTGTTTCTTTCTCTGAATTTGGAAAAATTATATATTGGAATTATTGTGTTAACTCTGTGTGTGTATGTATATGTATGTGTGTGATATGTGTGTATGCATGCGTACTTGTGTGTGTGTGTGTGTGTGTGTGTGTGTGTGTGTAGGTAAGAGGACAACCTTGGTTGTTATTCCTCAGGCACTGGCCAACTTGTTTTGAGACAAGATCTATTACTAGCCTGGAGCTCAGCTGATTGGGTTAGCCTGGCTGGCCAGTGAGCCCCAGGAATCTGCCTGCCTTTAAGTGCTTAGTGTTGGGGTTACAAATTGTGCCACCCTGCCAGGCGCTTTGCTGCTTGAGCTATGCTCCAGCCCTTATAATGTGAACTTACTTTTTATACTTGGGTTGTTTGGGTGAAAGGATATTTTATGTAGAACAAAACACAATTACTCTTTAATTGATAATAGTACAACTTTTGACATAAACTCCTTTAAAAAGGCTGCAGTGAGTGTTCATATACAATTATTAAAATAATAAGCATTCAAATCTTGTATATGTGTGTTTCTTTACAATACCATATATGGACTTTATTTTGAGGAGAAAATTGTTTCTCTCTGAAATTGAGAAATTATTGTAAAGAACTGGAATGACATACCAAGAAGAATTTCTTCCTGGTGAGGGGACAATAGTCAGTCACAGGGGAGGTTCTTTACAAACGCTAGTGAAATATAATTTAGCCAGGCTAAAGAAATGGATTTTTAAGTTTGTTGGAAATGAGCAGAGGCAGAAATAGGGAAATAAAAAAGGCGAAATGATTCTGTCATCTCTATTTTCCCTACTTTTTACCCTTTAAAGTATGAACCAAGGCTGGAGAGATGGATCAGTGGTTAACGCATGTGGTTAAGGCATGTGCCTGCAAAGCCTCACAACCTGGGTTCAATTTCCCAGTACCCACATAAAGCCAGATGCACAAAGTGGCTCATTCATCTGGAGTTCATTTGCAGTGGCAAGAGGCCCTGCTGCACCCATTCTCTCTCTCTCTCTCTCTCTCTTTCTCTGTCTCTTTCTCTGAAATAAATACATAATAAATAATTCATTCATTCCTTAAAAAAACATGAACTAAGATCACTTTCTCTTTTCTCCACAATGACTCTTCCTGAAAAGTCTTTTGCCTGTTCTATTTTAATCTTTTACTGACTTTCTACTCCTGGGCCTGTCTGACAGAGTCACACGTTAGAAACAAATATTTTTGTCTTTAATTCTTCTTGCCTCCATTTAGATGCTTTCCTTCCCTAACATAGCCTCATTTTAATAGTCTTCAATTTTTATTCCAATTCATTATTCTAATGATTCTACTTATTTCATCATTCTTGTTCCTCCTTTACAGTAGTTTTTGTGATTAAATATAATATTAAATACTTCTGAAACAATAATATACTGCATTATTTATTTTTGGCACTTGGAAAAATACACATTTTTGTAGTACTAGGAATTAGAAAATTATTTTTTTCTAAGGAAAGTATCTTTAATCATGTCTTATTTAGTTTAACATATCTTGTGCTCTATGTGAAATGGACCCTTTAGAACAACACTTGGACAACAACATCTCCCGAGGTATTTCAGATAGTCTATTTGTGCTCCTAAAGCTATAATTCATGGGCTAGTAGTATTGGTATCTCTTGGGAAAGCTTGTTAGGACTATAAAATCTTCCATCTTGCTCAATATTATTGAATCAATAGTCTCAGGGTAGTCAAATCTACAATGACATTTGAAAAATGATGCATTGCAGTACATAAGAAACCTATGGCTTTTTACTAGAGTGCTGTTAATATCCAGAATTTTATAATTGCTTCTAATTTAATATGCTAGACTACAGATCTACTGGCTCATCTTGGTGGCTTCAGAGAATTAATGTCATATAGTATTAATTAACTATTCTAAGGGGCTAGAGATATGGCTCAGTGGTTAAAGGCACTAGGTTGTAAAGCCCAGCAGTTTGGGTTCAATTTCCCAGTACCCACGTAAAGCCGGATGCACAAGGTGGCACATGCATCTGGAATTTGCTTGAGGACCTGGCACATCCATGCTCTCTCTCTCTCTCTCTCTCTCTCTCTCTCTCTCAAATAAATAAAATATAAATACATTCTAAGATGGCATCAAAGACAGAATATAATTTCTTAAATGTTGGAGACTGTTTTTAGTATAGATGTGGGGTCATGAGTCTTCTATATTGTTCTTGATAAATAATTGTTACAGCACTGTATATAAACAAATAATATCTTTATTTCATCATTATTTAAATGTCTGAGCAGTTGGAGAGGCTAGACATGTATAACCAGTTTAGTCTCAATAATCAAGTTCAGGCACACATGATTGGACTAGGAAGCTGGTAGGAGTCCAATAGTCTCTGCCTGTGTGAATCACTTCTCCTGATTCATATAAGTACTTTCATAGACTTTGAATAATGAGGGATATTTGAAGATTAAAAAGTATAGAGTATTTCTGAGCCCATTAGGTTATAGGATGACATCCTTTATCATGATTTATTCTCCTGTTCCATCATGTTTTCAGCATTGGTCTTTATTTTATGTTACTCTAGATTAGATTTTAAATCCCCTATTCATGAGAAATTAAATGTAGATGTTTTGACATGTTGCTTTGTAATTGGGCAGTGTGGTGAGAATGCCTATTAATATCCACCAGGTGTATCACTCCTTGTGAGTAAAGGACAGAACTGTGGTTCACAAAATTTGGGGTGCATTTCAAGTACCTTCACTGTTAGGGTTAAGGTTTTGAATGATTATGGAAATGTGCTGCTTAATTTTAAAAGAAGAGAAATTGGTAAAAAAAATCTTGTGGAAAACATAGAGGGTATTAAAAATACAGGGATTTTTTCCCCAAGCTTTATATATTTACAAAGAGCCAAAATACTGGTGCCTCTTAAAAGTAAAGTTAGAAACATCCTTACCACAGCTGGTAGTGGAGTGAGGTTTGATGAATGAAGAGACCACAGGATCTCATCCCCCAGGTTTTCTGTTCTCTGCCTGTCACTCTTCATAATTGCTATCCCAGTCTGGAACCTAAGGAAGATGTTAAAATCCCTGTTTTCAGTTCCAGTTTCACTAGGGCATGCATGCAACCTTTTCTTAGTGCCCACAACACCACTGAGACCACACTGTATCCACTGATAAGCATTTGCCAGAAGTCCAGGTTAACAAGAGAAAACTAAGTCATTCCACTTGCTTCTCATGGGTACAGAACTCTCTCTGCTTCACAGCAGTATAGGAAAAGGTCATCTCAGGAGGCCGGTTTTAGTCTTCCCAGCTGTTCTTCCTTTTGTCTGTATTTGCTGTTTTCCATCCTCTCTCCTATGAGAAGATGGTTCTCAGGTAGTGGAGTAATCACTTCTTTTCAGCCTTGAACTCAGAGGCTTATCTAAAGAGAGAAAAATAAAGAATCATCTTGTGAGCTCTTGAAATCAGAGCAAGCTCCTACAGCTGATGCACAGGTACAGGTAACCAAGCCCACAATAAGCAACTAAACAAATTCAGCATTACAGGAAGCTATGCTTTCTCATGCTACCTGTTCATAATAAAAAGGGATTTCTCAGAACACATACATTCCTATAAGGTATCTTGTATTATATGGCTGCTTTCCCCCACTCATTTCCCCAAGTTGTTATTTGGGAAAAATTTGTGCCATTCTCCATTGTGAGCCAACGATGCATATGTTAGATGGCATAACTTTAATAGTAATGGGCAATTATCTCTTGTTTTTTTTATGAGACTTTGTTCCACTAAAATCCAAAGATGCCCAATCAAGCCCCTCAAATAAAACGGTATAGTGTTTGCATGTAACTTACATCATTTTATATCTATTGATTAATGTCTAGATGATTTGTAATGTCAAAAATAATGCAAATTTTGTGTAAAAAGTTGTTAGACTATATTGTTTAGGTAATAATGATAAGAAAAAAATTTGTACCTGTTAAGAACAGATAACTTTTTATCATATACTTTTCAATCTGTGAATCTGTGTTCATCTGAATCTAGAGATGTGGAACTCATGATGTGAAGGGTCAATTATATTCACATAGATTTTTGGAGTTAGCCACTTTCTTGCCATTATTAAGATGAAGCCTGAGATTCAGATGTGGGAAATACGAAGATCAATGAGAGCAACCTGAACTTGGAACAGCGCTATCCAAATTCTGATTCTGCATCCACATCCTTAGGGCTGCATGAGCTCCATGCAAGCTGCCCATTCCTGGACCTTAGGCCACACTCACACAATTAGAACCACTGGAAGTAGGAGGGGAATCAGAGATTGCAATCAGAACTAGATTGCTTTCTTTGCTGACAAAAGCTGGAGAACCACTGGCTTAAAGGTGTCTAAATTTCGAAGGCAAATGTTCTATAGCTATCCTGGCAGGAATGAATATATTGTAAAGAGACACTTGTGCCCATCCCTTTGGCTGTCAGATTATTGAAATAAACTTTTGAATTATGGGAATACAGGAAGTGGGAAAACTATAGGCCAGGGGCATAGAGAATATCTTTAATGAAATTATAGAAGAACATTTTCTGAATCTTACAAAAGATTGTCCCATGCAGGTACAAAAGGCACACAGAGCACCATTTAGATAGGAGCAGAGAAGAAATTCCCCATGTCACATTATAATTAAAATACTAAACACAGAAAACAAAGAGAGTACTTCAAAAGAGTAACAGCCTATCACTTAGAGAGGTAAGCCCATCAGAATGACAGAATGGTTTATCTCAATGGAAACCATTAAAGTCTGAAGGGTTTGGAATGGAGTATTTCAAATTTTGAAAGGCCATGGCTGCCAACCCATATTAGTAAAAATTATCCTTCTTAATAGAAGGTGAAAGAAAAACTTTCCATATGGGTTGGAAGAATTAGTATCATAAAAATGGCCATCTTACTAAAAGTAGAAGACATGTGCAGTGCAATGCCAATAAAAATTCCAGCACCAGTCTTCCCAGAGATAGAAAAAAACATAATCTCAAAATTTATATGGAATCACAAAAGGTCTCAGCCAAAATTGTCATCAGTAAAAATGGATACTACTGGTGATATGACTAGCTTGATTTCAAGAACACTACAAAGCTGTATGTAGTAATAAAAAACATGATACTAGCACAAAAACATACACATAAATCAATGGAATAGAATAAAATATCCTGGTATGGGTTCTAATAACTAAAGCTACCACATCTTTGACAAAGAGAGCAAAAATGCACACTGGAGAAAAGACAACATTTTCAATAAAAGATACTAGAGAAACTGGAAAGCCACATGGGGAAGAATGAATCTAGACCATATTTTTCTCGCTCCCCAAAAATGATTCAAGTACCTCACTATAAGACCTGAAAACTGAAATGACTATAGGAAAAAGTAGGGAGAACAGACCATGATATAGGTATAGGGAAAGACTTTCTGAATAAGACTCCTGTACCCCAAGGAATAATATAAACATTCAACCACTGGAAAATACAAAGCTATTGTATAGCTAAGGAAACCATCAACTGTTTATAGACACCCTAAAGAATGGGAGAAAATCCTACACAATGGGAGAAATGCCAGCTATGCATATGATAGAGGTTTAATACCTAGAATATACAAAGAAATAAAAAAAATAACTAAATGTGTTTGAATCCATGTCACCCAATAGACTCAGGTGTTCTTCATAAAAACTTGTCTCCATCTGCCTGGCTGGCGGCAGATCTGATTTCTAGTCCAAAGGTATGCAGAGGGCAGTCTGAGCTCTGGATGCTTGCTGTTGGTTCCCTGCTGTTTTGTTATAGATTCCTGCTTGCTTGTTTATGGTGTGGCTGGCTTGTAGTGGTTTTCTTTCTGTTTGGATTTGTGAAAGGAAGCCATCTTCTTTCCCTATTATTGAACTTCCCCTGGATCTGTAAGCCTGAAATGAATCCCATTCCTCCCGTAAACTATGCCTGTTTGGAAGCTCATTCCAGCAACATGAAGCTGATAACACTAAGCAATAACAATAATAAAAAAATCAACCCACTCAAAAAAGTGGAACAGGGTACTGAACAGATAGTTCTCAAAGAAACAAATACAAATGCACAACAAAATCTAAACAGATGCTTAACATCTATAGCTATCAGGGAAATGCAAATTAAAACTCTACAAGATTCCCTCTCCTGTTAGAAGGGCTATCATCATCATAAAAATAATCAAATGACAGCAATGCTGGTGAGGATGTGGGAAAGAGGAACCTTCAATCCACTGTTGGTGGGAGTGTAAACTTGTTCAGTCACTATGGAAACTAGTATAGAGGCTTCTCAAAAATCGAAAAGTATATCTACCATTTGAACCAGCTATACTACTCCTAGGGATATACCCTAAAGACTCTACAGTTCACTATGGCGATACTTGCCCAGCTATGTTTGCTGCTGCTCTATTAAAAATAGCTAGGAAATAAAATCATCCCATATTCCCATCAATTGATGAATGGACAATGAATATCAGGTACATTTATAAAATGGCAGTAAGGAAAAATTAAATAATGAAATTTGCAGGAAAATGGCTGGATCTGGAAAGAAATTATACTAAGTGAGGTTATCCAGGCTGAGAAAGACAGGTTATATGTTGTTTCTCAAATATGGATCCTAACATAGAATAGGAATAGTTTGATGTGTTTAGAAGTTATATTAAGTATCAGAAGTATTGGTTAGGAAGCTGGAATGAGGCATAATATTAAGCCCCTCAACAGGTTGAAGGAAAGAAAGAAGCCCCCAACTCCCACCCCAAAATAGAAAAAAAAGAGAAAGAGACATCATAATAGATGAGGGAAGGGGTTCAATTTTAGGGGTGTAAGAGAATGGCAGGAGGGGATTATTATGAAAATACATTATGTACATATTTAAAATTTATCAATAAAGAGTTCATAAAAGGATTCTTTCTTGCATTCATTGTATGACAAATATTGATCTGACTAATAGAATTGGTGAGATACCAATCTTTATATTCTAGCACTTGGGCAATTGAGGTAAGAAGTTTGAGAGTTTAAGGCCATATTGAGGTAAGAAGATTGAGAGTTTAAGGCCTTTCTTTGCTCCACAACAAGTTCTAGGAGTGTCCTAAGGTGCATAAGAAAACCTTGTTCCTCTCCTCCTTTCTTCTTCCTCTCTAAAAGTGAGATCTTGGGATAGTTAATCTTCATTGTCCACTTGACTGTATTTAAAATCACATGGCAGAAGTTCCTTCTGGACACATTTCCAGAGAGGTTGAAGTAAGAAGGGAAGACCTAACTAATGTGGGTGGCGCTGTGCAAAGACTGGGGTCTTGGACTGAATAAAAAGGAGGAAGTTAGCTGAGGGGTAACATTCATCTTTCTCTGCAGATGTAATGTGACCAGCTGCCTCATTTCTGCCCTCATGCAATCCCTGCCATTATGGACTATTATCTTCAAACGGTGAACCAAAGTAAACCCTTCCTCCCTTTAGTTGCTTCTTGTCAGGGAATTTGTCACAGTGGTTTGAAGGGTGACTAGTACAGACTAGTTAAGGATAAAATTTACTATTCACTAGGAAAATCAACCATGTTACTTAGAATTTTCTAAGAATGTAATGGGCTACATTTTTAATGAAAACAATCAAATTGTAACCATTCTGTATAGCACAGGAACTGTTTCATAATATAACCACTCAAGGTGATTTTCTTTATATTCTCTTCAAAATGTGCCTAGATAACCTCTTCTGGAGTGTAATATTTTCACTGCCACAATTTGATATCTAGAATATAGGGGTCTTTCTTTGCTTCACTTCTTTTGTTTCAAAGGTATCTAAAATAACGACATGGCACTGTGAACTCACTAAGAAATATGTCTCAGCTTTAATATTTGTGTTTCCTAATACATACCTAAATGGTCTTGAAAGCTAAACAGTAATGTATGCAGTTAATTAATTTAAAACATTATCTCTAAATGAAACATAGCATATTTATGAAAAGAGTTGATTAATGTTGAATGGGAAAATGAGAGAAATTGATGGAAATATTCACTGTGGAATTATACCAGAGATGTTGTGCCCAAATGTAATACTTTCTGTTATCTTGCTAATGAAAATTGTCATTACAGATATGGCAAAAGTCAGTTGTAACCACTGGTAATAACACATGAAACACCTGAGAGCTTATTAATAAAATTGTTTATATTGGCAGAAAAGAGAATTAGTTCATTTATATTTTAGAGGAAGACATTGACACAGATGTTAAAGGCACCATAACAACATATGCTATATTGTTCTAATATTTTAAAATATACATACAGAATAGGCCATTTGTTTTAAAGTGACTGAATACTATGAAGATACTCTATAGTTAAGCATTAGTTTACATATTTTTATAATTATCAGAATGGTACAGACCTCTAAAATATATAATTTGGCTTACATTCTAGGTATAGTTAGCATCTCCTTTTTGGGACAAAACACCTGACCAGAAGCACCTTATAAGTAGAAAGGGTTGATTTCTGGCTTATAGTTTTGAGGATAAGCTTCAAATCTTCATCATGGTGGAGGCAGCTGGCTCACTTTATTGAGAAAGAGAGAGAGAGAGAGAGAGAGAGAGAGGTATTACAGGCTGGCTCTGAATACACAATAGGGCTGGACTTCTCCACCCCAAGGTCTGTCCCCAGCAATACAAAGCCTCTCTATAGTAAGGCTCCACCTCTCAAATGTTTTACCAGCTGTGGACCAAGAGGGAAGCTCACCCACGGACACCTGAGCTATGGGGACAGTTACATTTAAATCACTGCATTCCTCCCCAGGACCTGTAGATTCATAATCATCTCACAATGTAAAATGCATTCAGTCCAAATTAAAAATTTCCCATAGCCTTTATCAATCTCAACACTGTTGAAAAGTCAAAGACTCATTTGAGATTCAGTTTCTCAACTGTGAGCTTATAAAATCAAAACACAAGTTACATACTTCTAACACATAATAGCTCATTGCATAAAGAAGGCATAACATGGAAAGAGTGGGCCAATGTAAGATTAAAACCCAGCAGGTCAAACATCAAATCTGTAGTTCCTTGTCTGTCATCTGAGGTAGTGATGTCATCTGGCTCTAAAAATCCAATTTTGCCTCTCCACGTTGCTGCTTGCTTTCCACACATATCCACCTGTGTCAGAACAAGCAGCTTTTCTTGGCAGCGGTCTCCCAGACCTATCATTCAAAAAATTCCACAGCCAATCAGTCAACCCAGGATAAGCCAGCGAGACAGACACCAACGATTTTCAACACAACCTAAAGCAGAAGTACTGAGGCCCCTATGACTTCAACAATAAAGCAGCCTTAATACTCACCCACCATGACTCAGGGAACTGAGCAGAAGAGGGGGTGGAAAGATTGTAAGAGCCATGGTGGAGGAGAGTATCCGGAGACATCGCCCCCTCAGTAACAAGATACAAAGGGGGGTGGAACCGGTTTGACTCCTAGGCTATCCATAACTCCCTACCCCATGGATTGACCCATTTTGCCCACAGAGGAGAATACCCAGCTGACTGGGGACAGGGAAGGGGGAAATTGGGAAAGTTGAGACACCAACACATTATTTGCTCATTCAGTGTATGTAATATGGATAATAAAGATATATTTTATTTAAAAATTTTGGGGTTTCCATTGCAACTGATGGTTTATTTTCATAGCTCCATGCAAATAGCCTTATAGATCTTCCACTCAAGATCCCAGCCCTTCATATTGCTACATATTAGTGGCTCCTGGAACCATGGCTGTATTTCATGACCCAATTTCCTGCATTTCTTATATCTTCAAAACTAGGACCAGTTAGATTTTTGCCATCAAGTTGAAAATATATAAGGGGAATAAAGCTTGACCCTGAGGAACAGTATACTCCTGCATTTTTCCTTCCTTTCAAAAGAATTTTTATTCTTACAAGCCTGAGCCTTCAACCAATAGGGCTTCACCCTCAGGTCATCTTTCCCACTGTTCCAATGTAGAACAGTTGCCCCACATTTAATGGTAGCAGTCTCCTTAAAAATTGCAGTTTAAGTGGCCTTAACCAGCCTGTGTGCCTGAAAATGTGAACTTGTGTAAATTGCTTACTGTGGCAACTTTATATTTTCATATCTTTATGTTAATACTTCTGCCATGAATACCAGTCCATTGTTTTTAAATTCAACTTTACTCAAATTCTCAGGATATTGGCAGAGTGCAGTTAGCCTTTCCACCATTATTAGCCTTGTTCCAAAAAAGTTCTTTCCTTCTTCTTTGAGGCTTCATAAGCCCTATCTCCTAGTCCATAATTCTCTCTGCCTTTAGAATTTTCAAACTCTTAGTAATATAACCAATAAAACTCTACTTACAGCCATTGTAAGGTTTCTATAGTCCAAACTCCAAAATCTGTCCACATTCCTCCCACACACCAGTTCCAAAAGACCAAAAACTACATGGTCAGATTCACCGCAGTAATGATCCCACTTCTTTGTACCATTACTTTTTATTAGTTTCTTTTTTCCTATGGAAGTTACCTTCTTGTTGCTTGGATAAAACACCCACCAGAAGCAGCATATAGGAGGAAAATGTTTATTTCAGGCTTAAAGTTTTGAGGGGAAGCTGCATCATGGTGGAGAAAGCTGGCTCATTTCATTGACAGAGAGAAGAGAGAGAAGAGAGAGAGAGACAGAGAGAGAGAGAGAGAGAGAGAGAGAGAGAGAGAGAGAGAGAGAAAGAGAGAGAGAAAGGGGGAATATAGCCAGTGAGCTGGCCCCTAAAATGCAGTAGGACTGAACACTTCAATCCCATGATCTACTTCTAGCAATACACCCCCTACAGAAATGCTTCACCAGCTATGAACCAAGCAGGAAGCTCAATCATAAACACCTGAGGCTATGGAGACACATTCAAACCACCACAGCCTCCAAAATATATAACTTGGCCTTTCCCTCTTCTTACATTTTTCCTTGCCTTTCTCCCTCTTTCTTTTTGGAGCTTTTTTTCATGGACTTTAGAATTATTACATACACACACACACACACACACACACACACACACACACACACACACAAACACACTGTTGTAGTCAGCCACACACTGCTGGGATGAATCTCCAAATTAGGCACAGTTTTGGGGAAGAAAGTATTTATTCAAGCTACAGATCCAGGGGAAGTCTCATAAAAGCGAAAGAGGCTGGCTCTCTTTCACAGGTCCAAGCAGAGAGAAAAACCCATCACCTATGCCACACATAATAGCAAACAGACAGAAGACCAAAGAGAATTTCTTCTCCTTTATATAGCATTAGGGTGGGGTCTTACAACCCTTCCCCAGACTTAATGGCTTCCTGAGTCTCTGGAATTTCCTTCCTGCATGGTCCACACAGGAAAGGATTTTTACTTCTAGCTTCTTTGAGCTTCTTTACATCCTGCCCCTTGCTGAGAGGCTGCCTTCCTGTAAACATCCTCAGAGACCCACCCAAGATTACTTGAAAAACCAAGTTGACAACAAAACTTAACCATCACAAATACATACATGCAAACCACATAAAAGGGGGACTATTTGAAGATAGGAATAGATCTGATATATATGTATGAAAATGTCATAGTGATATCCTGCCGATTTCACCTGAAGGCAGAAATTTGCTGACCTTTTATCTAATAAATGGACAAGTAGGTTGTGTCTGTAATTTTCACAGTGAGACTAGCACATAAAGCTGAGAAAATATTTTAGTGTTTAAAAAACTTTTATTTAGTAAATATTTCTGCTATCTGACACATGAGAAAAGTTTCAGTATTTATTTATCCATATCATTTATATCATTTAATTTTTGTCTTACTTATTAGCTGAACTGGGAAAAAAACCACAAATGAACCTAAAACTGTATCCAAATTCAGAGGACAGGTTTACGAGCACACCATTGTTTTCATCCCTTGGTTCTGATGCTGTCTACTCCAACCTGTGTTACACCCTTTGATTATCATGCACAGATAGTCATGCACAGATAATTGGCTGTTGTTTAGATACTTGTAAGATCTGCTTCAGATGCTCTTTTCCTTTCAATTTCCTTTTTTCTTTATTAGGGCCATTTTTCTTTATATTCTGTTTTTAACTTTAATATATGTACATTCAGTAATTTGATTGTGTTTTCATCCATTTATCCTTTTTGCTCCCCTCTCCCCTGCTCCACATCCCCTGAGGACTCTTCCAAAGAAATATTTTCTTCCAGGATATTTTCTCCTCTGTTGTGTTGTCTTGTTCTTTTTGTCTCCCATGTCACAATTTGGATAGGTTTAGAACTGTGCTGGTCTTGAGGGTATTGGTAAACATTGAAGAGTCATGAATACACCAGTTGGTTCATGTCAGAAGGACAGTGCCCCACCATCTACCTATATACCTTGTAGTACTAATATTCTTTTGTCCCCCTCTTCCACCTTGGAGGTTGTGGTAGAAATTTATTTTAGTGATGTGCTCTTGACACCCTGTTATTTTCTAATTTGATGAGTTTTGAGTCTTCTCAGTGTATGCCACCATCTTTATACAGATGATTCTCTGTCTAGCAGTGAGAGCAGCACTCACATTTTTCTGCATTTACCACTGGAAGATTCCCTGCATCTTGGAGGGTGTGATAGAGATGACTTTACCAGTGGTAAGCCTTGGCTATCTCTTCTCTTCATTTTAATGAGTCTTGATTCTCCCTTGTTTTTGCCACCATATATAAAAAGAATTTCTCTAATCAAAAGTGAGATTAGGTTTAATCAAAGGGCTTACCTTCTTGTTGCTTGGACAAACATGTGATCAGAAGTAGTGTATGACAGAAGATTACTTATTTTCAGGCTTACAGTTTTGATGGAAAGCTTCATCATGGCAGAAAATTGAACCAGCTCACATCATGAACCCCTGTTAGAGAGAAGAGCATGGGTAAGCTGTTTCTGAACAGCAAGGGGCTAGACTCCAGATCCACCCCAGGGATGCACCTTCTTCTACAGGGCTCCACCAGCTGGGGACATAAGAAGAAAGACTAACACTTGACGGTATGGGGGACATTTACATCCAAAGCATCACATTCCACCCCTGACCCACACAGACTCATTATCATCTTGAGATGCAAAATGTACTCAGTCCAACCATACAAGTCTCATTGCCTTTATCAATCTCAACACTGTTTAAAAGTCTAACATGTCTTCTGAAACTCAAGACAGTCTTGTAACTGTGGACCCTGTAAAAGGCAAACAAAAGTTATATACATCCAACAGATAATGGTGCAGAGTAAACATTTCCATTGCAAAAAGAAGGCATAATAAGAAAAGATTTGGCTAACAACATATCAAAACCCAGCAGAGAAAGCATCACACCCAGCATCTGGGACCACCAAAAGTACTAAGTCTGCCTCTCCACTGTGTTGCATGCTTTTCAGAAAATCCACCTGAACCAGAGCTAAAAGCCTTCCTTGATGGTCATCCCATGGTCCTGGAATTTCCAAAATCTTGGGGTCTCTGCTTCAACCCATAGTTCGTCTTCTCAGCTCCATATGATGACCTCTCATTGATCCATGCAGAGACTACACCCTTGATTCACATTGCTGCATCTTCATTACTGTGTGCAGTTCATGACCGTCTTTCTTGCATTTCTCATGCTTCTAAAATCAGTAGCAGGTGATTTTATCCATGTTTGTAAATCCAAGGGAGAATAAAGCTCAAGCTTGAGGAACAGGAGACTCCTTTAGCATTTCTATCAAGCACCCTCTTTCAAAAGAATTTGCATTCTTACTAGCCTGAGCCTTCAATGACTTAGAGTTCTCCTTCAGAGCTTCTTTATCATCATTTCAGTGAAGAACATCTGGCCTACATTTAGTGGTAACATCTTTACTAATTATAGCTTAGGTGTCTTTGAACTGTTCTTTGTGCCTGTAACTTTAACCTTGCTTACATGCCAACTTTAGATTATGGATAGTCATTTAGAAAAGGACAAAATGTAGACCTCTTGCCCAAGGAGGCAAGAAGGGTTTAAGAAATCCACCTAGAGGGCCAGATTGAAGTCTTCTAGGTTCTGAATGGGGACAAAATTGATCCTCTCAATTCTCAAGGTTTCTGAGTGTTGTGTTAGGACTCTCAGTCTTCCAGAAAGGTTGTAGCCTTTATGTAAGGGGAAATTGCCTTTTGTAGGGAGGGACTCCTTTCTAGGGAGAAACTCAGGTTGAGTTCAAGGACAAACATCTAGGAAAAAGATTCTTTACTGCTAACATAGGCTCAAGGATATTACATTTTACTTTTAGAGCTCTGTTACCATTAAATGGCCTAACACCTGCCCAGAGTTCCAAAAGACCAAAAACCACACAGTCAGATTCATCACAACCATGATCCCATTTCTCAGTACTAGTTTTTTTTTTATAGCACTCACTTTCTTATTGTTGGGAAAATACACCTGACTAGAAGCAGCTTATGGGGAGGAAAGGGTTTATTTCAGGCTTGCAGTTTCAAGGGAAAGCTTCATCATGATAGAGAAAAGCAACCAGCTCTCAACATTGCACACCCACAGCAGAGAAAACAACATGACTGGGCTAGAATACAGATAATAGCTCCAGTTACACACTTCCTCCAGCAGGACTACACCTGCTGGAGACTAAGTCGTAAGCATGAACACAAACACTTGCTATGAGGGGCATTGGCATTCAAACCATAACAGGACTTAAACATACCCACTTGAAATTCTGTGTGATGGGCTAATGTCTCAAGCTTGCCAAAGGATAGCAGAGCAGATACTTTTTTTTTTAACAATATAGAGCAGGTTTTATTTTTCCATTGCTGAAGAGACAAAATCCAATTTCTGGCAGGTTTGGCAGGTTGTCCCATCTCTCTCTCTCTCTCTCTCTCTCTCTCTCTCTCTCTCTCTCTCCCTCTCTCTCACTCTCTTTCTCTCTCTATCTCTCCACACACATATAAATTTTTTAGAAGTAAAATCATATATATTTCTTATGTACTAACATGTTTTGGAATATCACATATGTACACTTTAACTACATGAAAGGCACATAGTAAGGAAAACTTTTTGGTGTCAGAATTCCCTTTTGGAAGAATTGTCTCTTGTTTCAGTAAGGAGCCACTTTTGAGAAAAGAAAGTGCTCAGGGGTTTAATGGGAGAGAGAAGAGGTGACATAAATGTGTGGCTGAGTGTGCAACTGAATGAGAAAAAGACAATATATAGGGTTGCTTTCAGCATGTGGTATTCTAGGTTATGGGGACAGAGTGAGGAACAGGTCTGTGAGAAGGGACTACTGCCCTTAAGCAGCTTGTGTGTGTGTGTATGTGTACATATATGTGTGGGTATCTGTATGCAGGTATGCATGCATGTGTAAGTGGCGTCCAGAGGTTGACTTTGGTGTCTTCATCATTCTCTACCTTATTTACTGAGGCAGAGTCAATCAAATCCAAAGCTCCTCAGTTTGGCTAGTCTGGCTAGCCATCTTGCCTGTGATGAGGGGTCCCCTGTCTCTTCCTCCTTAATGCTGGGATTACAGCTGGGCTGTCTCACCCACCTGGCATTTACTTGAGTGCTACAAATACAAACTCAAGTCCTCAGGCTTACATGTCAAGTGCTTTGCCTCTCAGCCACCCCTCTAGCCCCAGTAGCTCATTTTTAGTGTAACTGGAATGAGAGCGAAGAAGATCAGGTGCAGAGAAGGAGAAAGAATTCACTAGAGGCAGGGCATGATTGCAGGAGAGGAAAAAGATAAATGTCAGCCCTGCAAGGACCATTTGTTGTGACAGTTGGGAGAAGGGATACGAGATGTAGTGCACATCCTTACTTATATGGCATTGGAGATTTAGCCAAGTTTCAAGAAGAAAGTGATTTCATAAGAGCAGGAAACACATCTGACCTTGGGTTACAAACAGATTCAAGACAAGTATTATGTTTTTATTTTTTACCTTGATCAAGTGGCAAAGTGTAGGATATTCTGTAAAATTTATATTTAATTAATATTGGAAAGACAATAGTGATGGTTATGTTACATGTGCCTGTGGATGAAACAAGACTCTACTGCCTGGGACCACACTCGTTTGATTTAGTGACACTGATCCCAATGCCCTAGAAATTAGCTACAACACTGATATGGCCTTGGACAATGCAGTGTGCATACCTGCAGTTTGCAGGTGTGTGGGCACAGAAGCTTGCATTCTGCCTCTCTCAGCATCAGTTATTTTCATAGGAAGAAGCACTGTGAAGTGAAGTTTCTCCCTGGAATCTGTTTACACCAGTCTGCTTGCAATCCATACAATGCAAGAGACAATGGAGTAGGTTCTTACAGAATGCCAGATGTGTCCTGAGTTTACTTATAGTGAACTTCCATCAAACCCACTCAATCTTTATTGCTAATGCACTGCTGCTAAGTGTTTCTTCCTTTTAAATGATTATTATTTTTTGCTTATTTATTTTCTCTCTCACTCTCATACTCGCTCACATGGGCTTTTGCATGCATGTATGTGTGTCTGTGGGCTCACCAGGACCTCTTGCCACTGCAAACGAAAGGCAGACACATCCACCAATTTTGGCTTGCTGGCTTATGTGTGGGGCTTGGAAATTGAACCTGGGCTATCAGGCTTTGCAAGCAAGCACCTTTAACAACGGATCCCTTTTCCTAGCCCCTGTTTTTTCTACAGAAAAAATAACATAATGTTACTTTATGAAATCTAAGGTTTAGAACCATATTTATGTATAGTCGAAATTCATGGTTGAAATGGATATAAGCAAAAAAAGAAATAATGGATCTAATACTTAGTTGCTTCAATAAATAACAGTGAGTTATTAGGAAAGAGATTGATTAGCAAATCTGAATATTTCTACTTAAGTGGTGACTTTAGAAACTTTTTTCTGGGTATGGTTTACTTCTAGGTTGTTTATGTGCTGAAATTCTATAGTGTCATAATAGTACTTTTCCTAAAGAAGTTGAATGCAACTTGAATTGGTTGAGGTTTTCTTCCATCTATCCTTTTTATACAATTGTGAAGGTGTGTACTAGAGATAGTCTTTGGAAATGTTAGGGGTAGAAATTATTACTTTCATTTAATGAATTAATGGACAATTTTCATACATGTGCATAATCTATTTTGATTAGGTTTGATAATATGTGCATTTCCCCTCTGAAAAACTCATTTTAACAAATTAGCCACTGGATGTCACTGTTGCAACACACAGGTGGGAAAAAATATGTGATTCTTAGAAGAGCCAAGGGCTCTGAGCCACACTACATTTGCTCAGAAAGTCGACACCAGTGAAAGTCTTCTTGCAGCCCAGTTATGGTTTCTCTATCACCCAAGGAGCTTTGAATCAGGCATTTTCAATTTGGAACTTTTCATCTGGGTAATTTTCACGATATTTCACCCTACGATTTTCCTAAGAATCTAGGTTATAAACCCTAAAAACTGTCTTTTGGTTTCTTGCTATATCTTTTTAAAACTTTTGAAAGTATGGAAAATGGCACACCTTGATTCTTTGAAAAATTATTTTCACCGTAAGTTGACCTAACCAAAAGAATGGAAGAGTCCCTTGGGAACAAGGTAACATTAATTTATCTTTTATGGACTAGAGGCTAAGCAGTTACAAACCATTAAGAAGAGATTTCTGATTGGTGTGGTCAAGGAAGAAATGTGTGGTTTTTTTTTCTTTCTAATGCACACCTTCCTGTCATCCTTACTTGATCTTTAAGTAGCATTGATTTTCCTCTCCTGTTTGTACACTGTTCTGAGGGCATGATGTGGCCTTTGACTCCCCATTACTCTGAAGTGTATGTTCAAGGGATGTCTCATAGGATAGTACCCTGTGGTCTTTAAGAGCTCTCCTGTTGAGTAAGATGGTATTGGGTTCTACCCTGGATGTACTATTTGGTGCATCCTTTCACAGTGTACTAAATCTCTCTGACTTCTGCTTCCCTATATGAAAAATGAGTCTAGTCATTCTCATTTGTCAGATTTGTGAAGATAAAACAGGATATGATACAACAAGTGCTAAGTATGACATATTTTAATTAGTACAACAGGGTATTTTTTTTTAATTTAATATTTATTGTCCATAATGAGTTACATTATTTAGTGGGCAAACCATGCGTTGTTATCCCGACTTCCCCAATTCCCCCCCTCCCCATCCCTGATCAGTTGTATATCCTCCTTAGTGCTACTTAAACATACCAATACTGTAGTTTGCTCCAACAGTGAACTAGAGTGACTAGGAGACATATTCTCTCCCTCCCCCTGCGTGTTTTAAAGAATATTCTGAGCAGAACCATCAGGAATTGGTTAATTATTTACAAATCATTCTTGTGATTATTAAGAAGCTTGCATTTAAAAAATATTTGCAAGGAGAGAGAGGGAGAGAGAGAGAGAGAGATTTGGCACGCCAGAACCTCCAGCCACTGCATAAAAACTCTAGACGCATGTGGCACTTTGTGCATCTGACTTTATATGGGCACTGGGGAAATGAACCTCGGGTCAGGCTTTGCAGGCAAGTACCTTAACCACTGACCAATCTCTCCAGCCCAAGAAGCCTATATTTTAAAGATCCATCCTAGATTTGGTATTCAGAAGGAATATATAGATTGTGCTTATGACTTGGTGGCAGAGTGACTTCTTAGCATATGGAAGGAACTGGGTTCAATCCTAAGCACCACACAAAGAGAAGTCTATATATTTTATGACACATTTGCTGTCATGATCTACTATAGATTAAGGATTTTGACCAATATAAAAGGAATGCATTGAGCTTACAACTATAGAAGCAAATTTACAAAAATATATTACCCAGAAGTACCAGACCACAGTGAACACTGAATAATGTTAGTCTAAGTAATTAAAACAATAAATTTAGAAAAGAAGAAATAGACTGTACTATATATAAGCAAGTGACAACACATACCTTGAGCATTTACCTTTCCAGGGTAAATTACTTGTATTATTACAGAGGAGTCTGTGGTGATGTACTCTTGGGGTTGTGAGGAGGTGAAGAACTGGGTTGTAACAGTAACATCTACTTTTGTATCTTGGAGACTATGCATATTGATTGCATGATTTTGAGGTACTTGGATTGCATATCAACAAAGTGCTAGTTTTGCTCAGATTTAATGAAGACTATAATATTAGCCCATACTTGTTAAAACAATGGCTATTTTACAAACATAGAATTCTAAAAGTAATTCTTGTCAATGCATATGTTTACCAGTCATTGAGCAGAATATGACAGGCCTTATTTTTTCTGAAGCAACACTTTACATTGATATTTGGATCTCCCCCTTCAACCCTCTACTAATACCTTAGACAGATCCCCTAGTTTTTTGGTTACTTATACTATAACACTAATATCTTAGGCAGATCCCTAGTTTTAAGGTCACTTATTTTAATAACTATTAAAACTTTTTTAGGGAAGTTTAAAATTTCAAAAGACCACAGGAGCAGGGCTGCTCAAGCCTTTGGTATTCACATCACACCATGTTCCCAAAACACTGGATATGGAGCTACAAGATTTCTTTGTTCTGTTGGATTTTGTTCATGCTCTGGTTATATTTCTCCTTTCTGCTTTCCCACTTTTACTTGGACAGAGAATGTTTATTTTGCACAGTTCACTATTGGGGTATGCAAACTGGTTTTCACATTTATTTATTTATTTTACAAGGCTTCACAGATAAGATTGCCCCAGGGCTCAGCAGAAACTTGGACTTTTGAAAAGTGCTAAAACTGTTGAGACTCAAGACTTGGAGATGAACTAAACCCATTTTTCATGTGGACATGAGTCTTTGGCTATTAGTTCTAGAAAGTTATGGTCTGAGTCCAAAACGTCCCCTTAGTATTTTGTAGTAAGCTGGTGGGCTTTTCTACCATAGGGTTCTCTCTCTCTCTCTCTCTGTCTCTGTCTCTGTCTCTCTCTTTCTTTACAGTTTTTAGCTATCTCTTTGTATGTACCTGTTTTCTTGTCTTCACCTATAGATATTAAGTGACAGTACAGCAGAAACCTATCCTGTACTGCATACTCAAGACTTAGCACAGTAATGTCCACATAGTAGGTACTCAATATATTTTTGAGCAAATGGATAAATTCATGAAAGAATAAAGAGTGGCCACCTGGGATGGCTTCTTGAGATTCCCAGTGATCTTCACTCAGGGCTGAAAAGTCAAAAGGTAGTAGTGTTCAGATCACAGACAAGATTTAGGAGTAGTCACAGGAAGTATGTCTTTTTCTGTGGGAGGCTTGTAGCTGTACTAAAATTAGAGAAATGTTCTCTAATAATTTGGATTTTCATGGCAAGTGGTGCAATGCTATTTACTAAGAAGTCAGTCTTTTGATTTAACCATGGTGTTAGATCTTGATACTAAGATGATACTAAGATACCCAGATGAGATTAGAGGTGTGAGGGATTTATTGGATAGGGAAGAGAAACACCTGTCAGGGAAATTGAGGTTTAATCCAGTGGAGGTGGATGCTCTGTTAGATCCCAATTGAAGTGTGATTCTTGAAGGTGGGTGGTAAGAAGAGTCTTAGATTGCAGTGTATTTCTAAGAATGTTCTGGAGAGGCTCACAGCCAGTCCTTAAGCCTCAATGGCCCATTAGTGTCACATCTACAGAAATGTCCCCCCCCCTTTTTTTGGTGGAAGTGCTGGGGATCGAACCCAGGGCCTCGTGCAATGTCCCCTTCTTTATGTGGCTTCTTGAAGTCATTGGCTGGGGGCAGTTTCTTGAGTGAGAGGCTTACTCAGACAAGGTGGTAGACTCAGAACATGGCTGTTGATGCCATCGGTCAATAAGGGACAGTCAGGGGATTTAACAGGTGCAATTTGAAGCCTCCTAGAACTCAATGTGCATTTGTTAAAAATTGTTACTTTTACTTGATTTGGAGTTTGTCTTTTGTGCTTATTTTATTTTGCCATGGAACCAGTTCTCTGTTTCTCACTGATCTGTGATTCTATCTTCAAGTTTCCTTATAACATGAGTAAAACATATTGTCAACACATGCACACCTGGTATATTAGTTATTTGTTATTATATCAAATACCTAAGATGC
>PVHP010012249.1:30486-43518 GCA_004024765.1 Zapus hudsonius
GAGAGAGAGAGAGAGAGAGAGAGAGAGAGAGAGAGAGAGAGAGAGAGAGAGAGAGAGAGAGAGAGAGAGAGAGAGAGAGAGAGAGAGAGAGGAGAGAGAGAGAGAACCACGGGATACAGGCTCAGTGACCTGAATTTCCACTAGACTCCATTTCTTAAAAGAATCCCCTACTTCCCAGTGATGCCATGGCTATGGAACAAGCATTTATAGCATGAACCTTTGGGGACATTTATCCAAATCACAGCACACACTTATAAATCATTTAAACAAGAAAATATTATATTGAGATAACATAAATTATTTGTTTCTCTTTCAACACTGCATTGTTACATAATTTCTTAAGCAATAACTGCTATTAACATTTCTTGTATTAATTTTGGATTTTTCATATTGTTTTCCCTCATACATATGCTTACCACACACATTTATATTCACAAATATAATGCACTTCCACATATTGTATGATTTTATTTTTATAAATAAAGGCTTGAATTATACATATTACTCCAAATTTTCACTTTGTCTAATCATTTTATTTAAGAAATCTTTCTCTGTAGGTATATAAAATAGTAATTTTAACAACTTTTGAGGGTAAGAATAAGTTGATATTCTAATTAAAAATCAATTTTCAGTATATTCAGTCAGTCTGGGACGAGGCTCAGGAATCTGGTTAACAAAACTCCGATGTATCTGATGCAGTTCTATCACAGTATAGAAATACCACCGGCATTTATCCCAAGACTGCTGATTAGTTATTGATGAAAAAGTAAGTTGTTTCTGTTATTATGAATGAAGGTTATAGTGAACATTCATGTGACTAATAGTATCAAGTAGCCATTTTAAGGCTGGCTGGGTAGAGTGCTTGCTCTTCAAGCATGAGGACCTGCGTTCAGATGTCTGGCACCCACACAAAATTCTGGATATGGTGGTATATGCCAGGAACACAAGCACCTAGGAGGCAGAGGTAGTCTAGACAAGTCATTGAGCTCTCGAGTCAGTGAGAGGCCCTGTTTGAAAAAAATAAGGTGAACAGTGACTGAGGCAGACACCTGACATCAAAGTCTGGCATCCATAGATATACACACCCATATGCTTGTGTAGTCAGAGACATGCACCAACAGAAAACAAACATGAATAAACACATGCATGCATGCAAACCACACCCACATGCAAGAAAGGAACCATCTTAGTTTATATGTAAGCAGTTCTTATGTGAGAGTACACACATTATTTTTTTTTGCAGTTGCCACTTAAGATTGGGTAGCCCAATTGTTTAATATTCTATTTATCACAAATTAATACAGGATTGTTTTGATGGTAGTTTTGAGTCATGTTATAAGAGTATAGAGTAGCATATTGAAGACCAATTACCTATAAGATACAAGTCAAATTGTTTCTGTCATTATTTGCTTACCGTCATTGGGGGCTCTAATTTGGCCATAGTTATTGTAATAATTAATGAGGAAATTTCCTCTAAAGCTGAGTGTAAGGGCAAATGAGACATGTAAGGAAATGTTGATTATCATTCCAGCTTGGATTCAAGGCATTCTGCTTCCTATGAGAGACTGTGGGCAAAGTTTGGAGCCAGAAGCTGCACTCAATCAGATCCTGGGTCAGTCATTATCAGTAGGCTTTATGAATGTGTACATTTTTCCCAATTGATTGCCTTCCTGCTTTAATTCAAACAACTTAAGTTTTGCAGCAGCAGGCAAGATAATAAGATTCTCTTGCTTTGCCCTTATCAAAATACATTTTAATGCGTTGTGGTCTAGTTCAGGGGAGACTAGACCTACCCACATAGCCTTTCTTATGAGGATTTCTAACCACATAGCTTCACTCATGTGGTTGTTGGCAGAACTGAGTTTCTTATGCACTGAGGCAGTCTGTTTCTTGACAGATGTGAACTGGAAGCTGCCCCAGGCTCATTTCTGCACAGCTGTCGCTGTAGTCACCTCATAATAAGTCGCTTCTTTGCTAGAGTTGTGTTGCTAGTGACATATTATCATCTATAATATAATCATCTGCACTCCATCACTTTTGCCTTAACTCCTGGCCAGATTGTGGTCAAGGATTTTGTGTTACACAAATGTGAATACTGGGAGACTGGTGGCCACCTTAGGGTCTGTCACTTACCTGTCATTCATCTGCCTTTGTAAATCTCACTCCCATTAATATGGAATGACACTGGCCAGCACATTATCGTTAACTAAGTCATTAAATGCAATCATTATCATTAAACTAAATTGATGGCATTTTGGATTTATAAGCTATTTGATTACAAGTGCTCCATATTAACCACAATACTACTCAATTCTTTTAAAAAAATGCAATAACTATTCTCTTTTAGTGTTAACTCAACATTTAATAGAAAATTACTTTGGAATATGGATATAAAAGTATGTAAATATACCCACAGGTTAACAGTCATAATTAAGCAAAACCCACACATCCATAAATAAATTAAGAAACATTGGTTGGTTGACTTGTATCTATGAATGCTTTTCTCTGATTATTGTCCTTTATTTTTCCCTTAGAGCCTATCATTTCTGAATTTTCTGTTAGTCATTCCTTTATGTTATTCATCACTGTTTTGTCAGGTTTTTTTTTTTTTTAGTTAGGGTCTCACTCTAGCTCAGGTTGAGCTGAAAGTCAATAAATATGAAATCTCTGGCTGACCTTGAACTTACCATGATCCTCCCACCTCTGCCTCCTGAGTGCTGGCATCAAAGGTGTGAGCCAGTACGCCAGTATGCCCGGCAATTGTTGAGAGTATTTTTCTATCTTTAAATGTGAAACATTTTAGCTCTTTTTGAATTGTATATGTAGTATCTTCTCTTCTTTCACACTATATTTTGATCTTAATGTTTTTAAAACATTTTAAAAGTATAATTTTATTTATTAGAAAGAGAGAGAGAAAGAGAGAGAGAAAGAGAGAGAGAATGGGCGTGCCAGGGGCTCCTGCTTCTGCAAATGAACTCCAGACACATGTGCTTCTTTGTGCATCTGGTTTTAAGTGGGTGTTGGGGATTGAATCCAGGCTGTCATGATTTATAAGTGAATTCCCTTTCACACTGAGAAATCTCTCCAGCCCTGATTTTAATGTTGTTTTATATTCATATATGACTGTAATTGTGTTCTCTGGTTACTATAATACCAACTGGTAAACATACTATGGTTTTTGTCTCCCCACTGTTGATGGATCTGGAGGCTTTCGCCTTCCTTTGTACCATGAGTGATGACACTTTATGCTTACCTGTTACAGGCTTTACATGACACTCTGCCACTTGGGAGTGGAAGCCTGGATCATAGGCATGTTTCTGGACAACTTCCCCCATACCTAGGTGTTACACAGTTAGCCCCATCAGTTCACTCACACTTGCAATGGAAGAGGCTGTTTCTTTTTATTGTGAAGCTTCACAAGAGCAGCTTTAAAAGCCTTTACCTCGTTAGAGGGACCATGATTGGAATTAGTAACTTCTAAATTAAATGTTTGAGAGTTGAAAACTGACAGCCTGAGTAAATCTTATTGGCAATTGGTCACCTTTAAAATAGACGTTAAGATTACAAGCCTTTTGAGAGTCTAATTAAAATCTAGAGGAGATTATAACATATATGTTTAGGAACTAAAATTTCTCTTTCATGTTCACTACCAATTAATTCTTTTCATCTTCCATTTCTAATTCATCAGCGTGATAGTGTGGCTACAGCGTTATGCTTGATGGTTCTTTTAAGTAAGCAGACATATTAACCAAACAGTAAACTCATGAAAATGAAGCCCAGGCTGTTGTTCTTTTCTCATTTTTATCTTTATTATCCATAATTAGATACATTAAATGAGTAAATATGCGTTGGTGTCCCCAGATTTCCCTCTTCCCTGTCAGCTAGATATCCTCCTCCATGGTCAGTCATGGGGTAGGGGGTTATGGATAGTCTAGGAGTCAACCTGGTTCCACCCCACTTTGTTTGTTGTTACTGAGGGGGGTAATGTCTTTGGATATTCTCCTCCACCATGGCTCTTATAGTCTTCCCCCCCCCCTTCTGCTCAGTTCCCTGAGTCATGATGGGTGAGTATTAAGGCTGCTTTATTGTTGAGGTCTTAGGTGCCTCTGTACTTCTGCTTTAGGTTGTGTTGAAGATCACTGGTGTCTGTTTTGCTGTTTTGCTGGCTTATCCTAGGTTGACTGATTGGCTGTGGTTATAGGTCTCTTGCTTATCCCACCACTCTCTGTGGGGTTCCATGTGGCTTCTCCACGGTAGGTCTGGGGTGGCTCATCTCTTGCCAGGATGTGTGCTATCGGCCTGTGGCTCGTTAGTAGGGTTGGAAAGGCCACAGCTCTCTGGCTGCCTTCTGAAAAATACAAACAGAATCTCCATTGGAGAGTGAGATCAGTATAGGTTAACTGAGATACACATTTCTGAATTGGCTAGATTCTATTGTTAATAGCCTCTTTGTAAATCACTTATCAAGTGAATTTCTCTTTGGGGTCCCAAGAGTTTGGTTCCTGATGTATTTCACCCTGAGTCCCCAGTTCCAGTTAAGGGCTCCCCATCACTGAGTGGATGGATTACTTGGCCTAATTAAAAGCTGTTGATTGCCTCTCCCAGGCTTTGGTGCCTCCATTGCACAAGTGTTAATTTCTTGGTTTGCTGTTCTCTTCCAGTAGGAAGTGTGTCCAGCCTACTCATGGCGACAGACTGTGTTTCATATCAGTGGTCTCTGTTTACTTCAACTATTGTTGACCAGCTTCTCCTGGCAGCTTATGTAGTGCCTTTCAGCTCTGCACTAACTACCATCTGGGGGCTGGTTACCATTCTGGACCTCAAAGGGTCTCTCCATGCCAATAGATGGCTTTCTATGGTTTCTTCAACAGGATCCTACCTCAGGCCTGGGGTGGTTATTCAAGAGCTTTGACAGAAGCCTGTCTTGTTTTCGGGACCTCATGGGCTACTTTGGTCAACAGCTCAGTGAGGGAAGGAGCCGATGACTGGAACCAGGAGTTGTCAGACTGATCAATTTTTCACAGGCTTAGACTCTCTCCCCTTCTATTCACGGCCCCTCTTGCCAGATGATGCCCACTACTTGCTCAAAAGGTTACATTATGAATATGAGGATTTTATGATTTTGAGCCAATTATGGCTTAGCTTCATGTTTAAATCATCTCCTTACCCCACCACTTATTCCTTACCCCTCTTTCATAAGCTCTCACTTCTCATGACTGGTTTGTGTAGGTTATTTTTGATGTTAATCACTGGAATTTTTTAGCTCATGATGAATTAGATGGAGAGTTGGAATCTCTTAGAAAAGAGTAATGTGAGGTTAAGAAGAAAAGCAGTTCCTTTATTAATATCACTCCTTATTTTCTCACCTTCCTTGGCAGAATACATTGTACTTTAAAAGTCAGTGGTCAAATTTTGGGTACATGTCATGTAGGATTAGAAGAATTTGAAAAATAACTTTTAAAAAGCCTTGCCCTTCATACTTTTGATACTAGTGCACATATTAATAATAATTTACATTGAAAATCACTTATGGGTGCTGAAGATTAACTCGAGGTCTTGTTCATGCTAAGAAAGGAAGGGTTCTACTACTAAGCTATATCCCCAGTCCTAATTATAGTGATTTTAGAATTCCTTTTTTTGTGTGTGTGTAGAGCTGGGGAATGAACCCAGGGTTTACTTATGTTAGTTAAGCATTCTGTCATTGAGCCATATCTATAACCACTTCAAAATCACCGGAATTTTAATGGCTGGATTCTATAACAATTTTTATAGACTGGATGTCTATAAAAATATTTTTATTGTCTCTTTATTTATTCATTTATTTATTTGCAAAGGGAGAGAGAGACACAGAAAGAGAGAAAGAGAGAGATGGAGAGAATATGGCATATAAAGGCCTCATGCCACTGCATATGAACTCCAGATGCATGCATTACTTTACATCTGGATTTATGTGGGTACTGGGAAATCAAACCCAGGCTGTCAGGCTTTGAGAGAAAGTACTTAAACTGCTAAGCCTTGTCTCCAGCCCCTCTTTTTATGTTTTCATTCTAATAATTCACATTCATTGACTAAATAGGAAGAAAGCTTTATCATTATTACCTCTTATTTAAGCTCTATCTTTTCTTAGGTTGGTGAAATAATGATAAGGGAAGCTGAAGTTACCTTCTTGTTGCTAGAACAAAACACCTGAGCAAAAGCAGCTTATGAGAGGAAAGGGATTATTTCAGGTTTACAGTTTCAAAGGGAAACTTCATTATGTCAGAGGCAGCTAGCTCACAACAGCATATAACCATAGCGGAGAGAGTAAGAATAGCTCAGGCTTGTTCTAAACACACAGTGCTGAACTCCACTGCAGTGTCTACCCCTGAAGACACATTTTCTCTAGCTCCACCCCTCCAAGACTCTACCGAGTGGGGACTAAGCAGAAAGTTCAATCACAAACACCTGAGGTATGGGGATGTTTACATTCAAACCACCACAGAAGGGAAGCCAAAGGAGGGGAAGAAAGAGGAGAAGGAGGGGAAGCAGATGGAGGAGGGACAGTGCAATGGTCACAGATAACAGTGATAACCATGAACTGCTGGCCTATCAGAGAAGTTCTTAACCATAGACTGAAAAGAGAAAATGTGGAGGAGCCTACCTTTCCCTAGAGGAAAGACAGGAGACAGGAGACAGGTTTTTTCAAAATATATTTCTTAGTCTAAGTTTCATAGACAAAAAGTATCTGGGGCAAAATGTACAAGATAATGCTTTACTGGGCCTTGATTTCCAGGGTAGCAAGAGTGAAGGGAAAGCGTGGCAGTGAAGAAGGAGAATGAATATAAGAAATTTACTTAGATGTAGGGAAGAGTCAGTTTCTTGGTCACATAAGACCTTTCTGGAGTCATCTGGAATCTCGTTGCCTTAAAAAATAAAAATCCTCTGGGATTGAAGGAGAAGCCAGGAAAGGATTATTTTATATATTTCTTTTCTTGCTTCTTATGGGTAATGATTTTCCTCTAGGACATTAACGAGGCCAACATATTATATCAGTTTTGTGTGATCATAACAAAATACTCAAGGCAGATAACTTACAAAGAGAAAAGGCTTATTTAGCAATTAGTTTCAAAGGTTCAATGTCCATGATCAAATGGGAAATCCTATTTATGTGAAGGTAGCAGATGGTAGGGTGATACATACCTGAGCAGGAAAATGTATAGGAGCAAATGGTAACATCTCCAACAAAGAGAAGGTGGGGGAGGGAAGGAAAGGGAAGGGAAGAGAAGAGAAAAAAAGAGAAGAGAGGAGAGAGAATTGGATCCTGGAATTCTCTTTGAGGACATGTCACAATACCACCATCTTGGGTAGAAAACCTTTATATATGTACCTTTGGTGGTCACTTAAAGCCAGCATCTGAAAGCCAGCGGCAGCTTTTTCTGGTAGCTTTTGGAGGACTCAGGTCTCATGCTCCATGGTGAGTGCTTGGATTTGAGCCTAGAACAGGTGGGAAAAGCCAGGGTATCTGTGGTCCAGGTTAGTTTATACTTGGTTTTGGTATTACACCAGGAAGGGGTTCAGAATGACCAGCAGTTTTCAGAAAGAGAATGATGGGAGGGAGAGAGATAGATGTGTGTGTGTGTGTGTGTGTGTGTGTGTGTGTGTGTGAGAGAGAGAGAGAGAGAGAGAGAGAGAGAGAGAGAGAGAGAGAGAGAGAGAGAGGGAAGGTGGCTAATCATGTGGCCTGGGTTTAGAGGCACCAGTAGACTGCCTCTGTGGGCTGACCTGGCTCAATTGCTATGCTATACATCCCTTGGTGGACGTCTAGAGTAGTTGGTCAAATGGCTTCAGATTTACATAGTTAACTCACTGTCCCAGTTATCTGAGGAAAACTTGGATCAGGCTTCAGGATGCTGTTCTTCTGTACGACGGACCTTGTGGAAGATTCTGTGAGCCGAGTCTCTCTTCTTCAAGTGCAAGAAAATGACAGGAAAGCTGCACACCTATAATTGAGTGGTAGGTGTACCATCAGGGAAACAAAAGAACGAGCATTCCTGTGAGCTATACTCAATATGAAAGCAATGTCTGAAGGGAAGAGGGAGGAAAGATTGCTTCTCAGGGTTGTCACAGACATCTGGGCTCACTGAGGCATATTATATATTATTTACACTTAAAAATAGGTTTTGTAACTAAGCACGCAGACCAAAAAAACAGGGGTGATAGTTAAAAACATGCATGTTTTCTGTTATTGGAAGCATTTTCTCAAATATGTTATAGAAAATTTACATTTGTTTTGGGAACAATAGACTCTGAAGGTCTTTGAACAAGCAGTACATATTTCAAAAAAGCAATACCCACATTGAATTAATGTTTTGAGTCTGTCTTACTTAGATTTATTTTTAAAAAGTACTCACCATCTTCTCTTTTAATTTTGCTTATAATATGAAAAGATTATTTCAACTGTCTTGATAATATTTTTATTTTATTTATTTATTATTCATAATTAGATACACTTAATGAATGAATAATGTGTTAATGTCCCCAATTCCCTGATTTCCCTCTTCCCTGTCCCCAATCAGCTGGGTATATTCCTTCATGGGCAAACTGTATCAGTCCATGTGGTAGGAGGTTATGGATAGCCTAGGAGTCAACCCAGCTCCACCCCCCTTTGTATGTTATTACTGAGGGGGGCCATGTCTCTGGGAGTTCTCCCCCACCATGGCTCTTACAATCTTTCCGCCCCCTCTTCTGCTCAGTTCCCTGAGTCATGGTGGGTATTAAGGCTGCTTTATTGCTGAGGTCTTATGGGTCTCTGTACTTCTGCTTTAGGTTGTTTGATATGGGTCACTTCATCACTTCTGTCCACTGTCCACTGTTCTTGTTACTCTAATTTATTACACCTTTCAAAGACAAGATAGTTGCTTGCCTATAGAGGCCATGGAAGTAGAAAGGACCAAATACTATTAAAATCTCTTTTAACTAATTACAAAGCACTCTATCTATAAACTATTTTTGCTCATCAATAAATTTTATTAATTTTAATGAAGACATTAATTGTGTTCTCTGGAAGTCACTAACACTTCCTTAAAAAGCATTTTTGCTACTTGTGCTGCTTTTAAGGAACAATTTCCCTTCTGAATAAATTGGAATGTAATTACCTTATTAAAAGTTGGTCAGAACAGAGAATTCTAACAATGGACAATGTGGCAGTGTAAGATCAATTCCTCTGATTTCCTCTTTCCACATGTTCCCAATTTTAGAAGCGTCTGAAAAGTTTTCTGTCTCATCTCGAGGGTCCACATCTCACGCTTTGCGGCCACATGCCTTCCTCTGGCAGCTGCTCTGCTGCGCTCCAATGCCTTCCTCATCCTGTAGCTCTTCTCTCTCTTCTCAGATCAAGACAGGCACTGGCAGAGCAGCTTAGAAACTAACAGAGTGGCAAAACAGTGCAGCTGCCAGGGAACAGAGCGTGGCATGGAGGCGATGAGGGGGTGAAACAAGTCAGACAGAGGTGCCTCTGCAGGTTGGAACATTCTACTGAGAAATGGTTATGTGCAGCTGATTGCTGAGATTGACAAATCTATTTAGCTTCACTGGAGAGATTCTATCTCTGATGGTCCTCTCTCTCCCAGTCACCTTTGTGAACTTTAGTGGAAAAAAAAAAAAAAGAGGCCAGCTCCAACTTCGGTCAACATCCCCCAGCTCCCACACACATGCCACACACCTTCAAGGAAGTTTGGAGTTGATTTTTAATCAAAATAATTTGTAATTTCCCATTAAGTCAAAATTGGACAAGGATTCAGAAGGGTTATTAGTAGACTCGTTTAACACCTTGCCTCTAAGTGCATTTATAGTCTTAAAAACACCTTGATTTTGTATCTGCAATTTATTGCTTTATGATGCATTATGCAAAGAAATGCACATTTATTTTTTTATTTCAATGGCTAAAATAAGCCTTTGAAAAAACTTTGAACAATTAGGTGCTTTGCCTTTCTGTGTAGTTTGAATCTCATGCAATTCACATTCCTTATGACATCTTCAAGCTTCGACAGCCTCATTCAATGTGTTTTCTCCTGTGCATACGTAGAAAAGCTTGACTTCTTTGTTGGGATTTCAGCCAGGATCCCTTTGCATATTTCTGATTTCCTTCTCCACTTCACTTGCTTCTGTGCAGTCATGTCTGCTTTTGTCAAAGCTGCCCCTGGGCCAGTGTCTCTCAAATTCGCAGTGTTCCTTCTGGTGCATGAGTGGTATGTCTGGCAATTCCATGGAGTGTGACAGCAATTGAATATCCAAGTGGGAGGAGCCAGGGTCCCTTCTGCTTACTTTGCTGACGTTGGACTTGAGAGAAAGAGAAGGGGAAGTATCGTCTTTATTGCTTCCAGCTTGCTTAGGCAGGGAAAGGCCAAGGAAATCCAATGTGTATTTCGTGATGCTACTGGCCTTTGTTATCTTGAAAGACACCTCTTGTGTTTTATCAGATATTTATTACCTTATGGTGCATTATGCTAAGAAATGCACATTTATTATTTCTACTGATAAAATAAGCCTTTAAAAATCATTAAACAAGTTGTTAATATTCAGTTGTGTCATGAACCTTAGCTAGGCATTGACAGAAGTTATAAGCTAAAGGACATCTATGTGACCTGGCTACAATACAATATATGCATATCCTATGGGTTCTAAGTCAGCATACGATGGAGATAACTGTACATCCATGTTGATTGCTGCACTACTCACAATAGCCAGGCAATAAAGCCTAACTAGACACCCATCAAGAGATAAGTTGATAAATAAGATATGATATATATTCACGATGGAATTTTATTCAGCAGTAAAGAAGAATGGAATGAAGATATGCAGGAAACTGGATGAAATTGAAGATCATTATGTTGAGAAAAGCCAAACTGAGAAAGATGACTAGTATGCATTTTCTCTGCTATGTGGTATCTAGATTTAAATTTATCCATGTTATATATGTCTATATGTGTGTATGATATTAAAGTAGAAAGGAAAGGGGAGAACAAGAGCCGGTAATGGGATATAAATGTCACAAAAGCAGATTGGGGAACCATTTGAAGGGAGAAAGGTTCAACAAGAGAGGGAGAGTGTATGAGGAGGAGAATGAAGTGTAAATAAGAATAAGGTATAATGATGCATGTATGAAAATATCACAGTGAAGCCCATTTCGTTAAATGCTAGCCAAAAATGTAAAAAAAAAAACAAGGCACACAATATTTATACTTTTTACTTACTTTTACATTTGTTTTTGAGTTTGTAATAAGAAAGATGGAATGAATACTTTGTTTTATTCATTCATTAATTCTTTATTACTTACACATTTTGTATATCTCTATCATGTAACAATGTACTGTTTTTGTTTATATACAAGGAAAATTAAGTCTTCCCTGGAAAAGTTTACTGTCAAATCAGTTAAGACAGACATGCATGTATTTCTACTTTAGTGAAACATGGCAAATACTATAATAGAAACAGATGACACTGAAATTCTGCCTTGAAGAATGTGAAGATTCTTACCAGTGATTAAAAGGAATAGGTATCCAGGAGAGAATCCCATGTGGGGGAAATTTTGCCCAGACAAATTTTCTGAGAAGGAAGAAAATACCTGAGTGTGAGAGCAGAAGAGTGTGAACAGAAGATGTGGAAGATAAATGAGTGAAAGATGGAGGAAGACAGGCCTAGAAGGCAGATTAGTGTCAGATCATGCCAGCCCAGTACAGGGCTCTAAGGAGCTGAGTGCCTACTTCAACCACACAGATGAAAGACCTTCATCTAGAATTCCATAATGCTATATGTTCTCTATGCCCCCACCCCCTTGGTTCCCTTTTCCTTCGATCTGTTTGCCTCTTCCCACTCCTTAACTCCCTATTTGCCATAGGAACCCCTTTACTCATGGCCAGCCTCCTACATATTTATGCCACTACTCTATATTGAAAAGGAAAGGGGGAAGTGTTGGTATTGCTGGATGAGGGCACGGAGAACAAAGGGTTAATGATGTTTGAGCAGGTGAAACCCCAGTGATAACCCAGTAGGAGTTTCCCAGCTCCAACCTTCAACCCTGACTCCCAACCCCCAAAGCAAGCCACATGGACCCAGGTTTGCACCCCAGCTGTGCCTGGAAGGTGGCAGTTCCTCTGCCCCCACCATCTGATACATGCCCAAGCTCACGTCTACATGCAAAGCAGATATTCAAAGGTTGCTGATTTCTGCCAATCCTCATTGGCCATTTCTTTCCCTCCCTCCTCTTCAATTTCTATTTAACCCACGATGCCACTACAATAAAACGGGATTATTTGACATGCCTTTTCCCCCGGGTCTCTGCCCATTATTGGGCTGTAACACATGGGGAACCGTGTTTCCCCTAGGAAGCTGTGCTTCTAGAGCTGAACACTAAATCACGGGGAATTGTATTCCCCAGGGGACGGAGTCCCAAGAGCTGTAACACTTTCGAGGGTTTTCAGGCCCATGGGCATGCTTCCACAGCTGCCTGCCTCCGCCAGAGCCCCCTACACTCGGAGCACGCCTGCTCCCTCTTTCTCCAGGTCTCCTCCATGCCTGCCACAGCCGCAGCCAGGACTGCCGCTGTCAGCAGAATGCCATAGCAGCCGCCTATTGAGTGGCAAATCTCCCCCAGTGTCCCCCAGGGCACCAGCCAGCTGCCCACCTAGCCGGTGCCCCAGCAGCCAGCCTGGGCCATGGGGAGGTGGTGGCTCGGCTCAGCCCGGCCCGCCTCCCCAGACATGCTCCCGGCTCCACTCTGCCTGCGCTGCCCGGAAAGCCCCAGGCAGACTTCAAGACCAGCAGACCCGTTTCTTCTTTTATTAAAACAACAGCTCTGAGGGGGTCCCCTTGTCTGGAACTTGGGATTCAGGGTGAAAGGCACCGGATCCCATACTCTTAGGCTCCCAAGACAAGAAGCATTATGGGACCAATTGATAGGGAGGCTACTAAAAATCGAATCCTGGTAATCTAAAATTGTGTGTATTTGTTAACCTACACTGATCTCACTCTCCGATGGAGATTGTGTTTGTATCT
>PVHP010012250.1:0-25580 GCA_004024765.1 Zapus hudsonius
TGGGATCCCCATGATCCTAAGATTAGGTCTCTTCATGGTAACCCATAGATCTCTCATGTTTTGTTCACATGCTTTTTTGAACTTTTGACTTTTTTTCAAGTTTCTGATTCCCCTCTCATTCCCTTCTGTTTTATCTTCCACATCTGACGTTATGTCTTTCCAATTATTGATTCTAGTGGTGGGGGATTCTAGAGAGGTTCTTATTACTTCAGTTTGGTTTTTGTTTTCTGATAGTTCTTTTTGAGTTGCCTCTATCATCATGTTGAGATGTGTTTCAAGGTTTGATTTACTTATTGCTTCCTGGTACTCATTCTTTTTTTTTTTTTTTTTTTTTTTTTTTTTTTTTTTTTTTTTTTTTTTTTTTTTTTTTTTTTTTTTTTTTTTTTTTTTTTTTTTTTTTTTTTTTTTTTTGGTTTTTCGAGGTAGGGTCTCGCTCTAGTCCAGGCTGACCTGGAATTCACTATGTATTCTCAGGGTGGCCTTGAACTCACGGCAATCCTCCTACCTCTGCCTCCTGAGTGCTGGGATTAAAGGCGTGCACCACCATGCCCGGCATGGTACTCATTCTTGTATTTGCTCATGTGTTTGTTTACTTTGGTTAGCTGGTTCTTGAGACCTTGTTTGCTGGTTTGCCTTTAGTTCAATCACTGATTTTCTTAAGTCCATTTGATTCTCCTCCATTATATTAAGCATGGTGGCAAAGCTTGTGAGCTGACTTTGAAATCCTTCTAAGTGTTCCATCAATTTTTTCTTTCATGCCCAACATTAACCTCTTTATAGAATCTATGCCAGTATGAACTGGGCTTAGTGTCATCTCATCCTGGGATTGCATCTGTGCTCTCTCGCTCTCTCTCTCTCTCTCTCTCTCTCTCTCTCTCTCTCTCTCTCTCTCTCTCTCTCTCTCTCTCTCTTTTATAGTATCATTGTTGGCTTCCCACTTGGGACTTGGCGGGTTAGGTATGATTTCCTCAGCTGGTATATTCTTCTTGCATTGACATCTGCCCATTTCGATTCCACTTGGAGTGGTTGGGGGATGGCTTTGTGATTCTACACTTCAACATTGTGAATGGGGTGTGCGCTGGGCTCCACGGAGAGGAGGTTTGGGCACTCACTTGGTTTATCTGGGAGTGTGTGTACCCTCAGATCAGTGGCTGGGCTGGAAAATGTGTCAGGTCCACAAGGGTTGGGGCTTGGTGCCCCTTTAAGCTGGTGGTCTTGCTGGCTCAAGCGAGGGAGGGGGAGTTGGGGCTGCACCGGTATGAGCGGAGGGAGCCTGCTGTGCCCATAGACTGGGCGTTGTGCTTGAGGGAATAGGGATGAGGATTGAGGTGGTAAGGACTTAGGTCGGGAGGCAGCAGGGAGGGGACAGTGGGTTATGGTGAGAGCTTGTGGGTGACGGTGGAGTGACTCTTGGTCCTTTGTGGGAGCAGTAGGAGAGCCCTGTTTAGGCTGGAGCTGTGCCTGCTCCACTCATGGGAGTCAGTTCCACCCATCCCAACTAGGAGGCAGTGCTGCCCCTGCCTGGAGCGCACTATGTACTTCTTCTTTCCTTCCCCACTCCACATCTTAACCCCAGGTAAAAACCCTTGATGATGAGTCTGGGAAGAGAAGTTTCTCCTGATCTCATGGGTACAGGGACCTGACTGTGGGTGCTGACTGGCGATCCATGGGTGAACTGGGCGGGCTGGTTCTGGGGCTTGTCCTCCATCAGCTTTCCCCAAACTTACTTTTAGCTTTGTTTACCCCAAGAAAGATGCACCAAGGCGGAACACATTCTTTCTGATTTCTTTTCTATTGTTCTGCCGTGGGGGGGTCTGCGGGGGGGGGCCGACTGGGGACTCATCAGCTGGGGTTGTAATTAGATTCTGCGGGGTCTCTGACTCTATCTAAAATACCTGACAAGCTAAAAAAATATTTTTTCCTCCATTCCAGTTGTCAGAGTAACAGCGTAATTTACCTCTGCCTGTGCTGGAGGTCCTAACACACCGCCATCTTCCTTTAGTTATTTTTTGAATCAGGGTCTTACGGTAGCCCCAAGAGGACCTGGAACTCACTCTGTTTCCCAGGCTGGCCTTGAGCTCACTGCACTTCACTGCATGATCTTCCTCCCTCAGCTTCCCGAGTGCTGGGATTAAAGGTGTATGCCACCATACTGGCCAGGTATTTTGTGGCAGGCTCTCATATAGCACAGGTTGACCTTGAACTTCTGATGATCTTGCTTTAGCTTCCCAAGTGCAGTGGTCACAGGCATGCACCACCACCAATAGCAATAAACACTTTTTTAAACATAGGAAAAGTAAAATATAAACTGACATTTCTAATTCCAGCACTCTTGATGGAAGGTTGGTTGGGAGGATTGCTGTAAATTCAGTCAATCTGATCTATAATGTGAGCTCTGCAGACAAGAGTACTTGCTGCATAAGCGTGAGGGTCCGAGTTCAGTTCTCAGGACCCATGTAAAAAGCTGGGCATGGCCAAAGGGGACAAACACCAGGAGGATTGTCAGGGCTGAGAAAAAGAACTTCTGTTGAGAGATGGCTTGGGAATTAAGGTGTTTGCCTACGAAGCAGAAGGACCTTCCCCTTGCCAGTGTTTGGCACACTGACAAGGGGAAGCTGGCTGTAACACCCATAAGCCCGCCCCCAACAACACGTCTCCAAAAAGGTTCCAATTCCAAAATTGTCATCAGCTGGGGATCAAACAACCAGAACATGTAAGTTTATGGGGGACACTTGAATCAAAATACCGCAGGGTACTCAATGTTTGTCCTTTGTGAGTGTGCTCACTGCGCATACATGTATATACAACACATTTTATATATTTATATATATATATTATATATATATATATATAAAATATATATAAAATAATTGAGCAAGCTAGAAGTTGTGGTCCCAACTGGCACTTCTTCCCCCTCCCTTATTCTCTTCTTTAATGGGGCTGGAACACGGTTCCTTGAACATACATATATATATATATATATATATATATATATATAGATTAGGTGT
Source organism: Zapus hudsonius (assembly GCA_004024765.1). Lineage (NCBI taxonomy): Eukaryota > Metazoa > Chordata > Mammalia > Rodentia > Dipodidae > Zapus > Zapus hudsonius. Next base: position 3,009 of record PVHP010012250.1, read on the forward strand.
AAGGGAGAAGGCATTATTTGCATTAACATTTCAAAATTAACCCCCGCCTTTGTTTTTTTTGGCTTTTTTGTTGTTGTTTATTTTATTTTTTCCCCTGAGGTAGCATCTCACTCTAGCCCAGGCTGCCCTGGAATTTACTACCTAGTCTCAGGCTGGCCTCAAACTCAGTGATTCTCCTGCCTCTGGCTCCCCAGTGCTGGGATTAAAGGTGTGCCTGGCTGATATTTTTTAAAATATTTTATTTATTCAATTTCAAGCAGAGATAGAGAGAGAGAGAGAGAGAGAGAGAGAGAGAGAGAGAGAGAGAAGAGCACACCAGGGCTTATGTGGGTCCTGGGGAATTGAACCCGGGCCTTAGGCACTGGAGGCAAGTGCCTTAACTGCTGAGCCATCTCTCCAGCCCCTGGCTGATATTTTTTAATGTAATTGAATGATAATGTGGGTATTTATTCATCAAAATGGGTTAGTGGCTTAAATGCGTACAAGTTTTTTTTACCTTGTCTTCCCAGCAAGCTAAACATGGCCTGTCTTTCCATTGGTTAATATGTTTCAGAGGTCTACTAATTAAAGTGTGAAATCTGAAAGTTTGGGGAATTTTGCAACTGAGAGGAGAACCTTCCAGCTAGTCTATCTGAAAAGGTAGTCATTTTCCTGTGGCTTGTTTGAAATTAACTACTTTGTGCATGTGTTTTAGGCTTTGTCCAGGGATCTGAAACCACTTTGCAGTCAACATACTCCGACACCAGTGCCCAGCCCACCTGTGATTATGGTAAGTGTGGGTCCCTGTGGGAGCCAGTGCTCTCCTTTGATTGGCAGAGCATTCCTGTGTTTGGTTACATGTGTGTGTGTTGTCACCCTGTCTTACTTGAAAATCGCAGTCTTTATAGTGCATTGTGGGCCATTTGAGTAAGTTAGTACTGCTTTGGGGTAATCTGGTAATGATACCTATGTAATTGAGCAAGCTAGAAGTTGTGGTCCCAACTGGCACTTCTTCCCCCTCCCTTATTCTCTTCTTTAATGGGGCTGGAACACGGGCCCTTGAACATGCTAAGCTGACAATGAGCCTCACCCCTCCTCACCCAGACCCCATACCCACCTCTTGACTGACCCCTCCTCCCCGGCCCCCATACCCACCTCTTTTCTCACCCCTCCTCCCCTGGACCCCTTACCCACCTCTTGTCTCACCCCTCCTTCCCCAGCCCCCATACCCACCTCATGACTCACGCCTCCTCCCCTGAACCCCATACCCACCTCTTGTCTCACCCCACTTCCCCTGGCCCCCATACCCACCTCTTAGCACGTCTTTGTGTTTTCAAGGGAGGGTCTCATTCTAGCCCACCCATGCTGACCTGTAACTCACTCTTATAATCTAAGGCTGGCCTCAAACTCATGATGATACTATTATCTCAGCTTCCGACGTACAGGACTAAAGGCATGTGCCACCGTGCAGGCCTAACTCCATTGGCATATCTTTTAAAATACTTTTTTTTCTCTCTGAAGTATGGTTTCACTCTAGCCCAGGCTGACCTGGAACTCTGTAGTTTTAGGCTAGCCTTGAACTCACAGTAGTCCTTCTACCTCTGTCCAAGTGCTGGGTCAAAGGCATACGCCACCTTTAAAATTCTTTTCTCTCTACTTATTCTGAGTACAACCACTCTCCTTCCTCTCCCCTATTTTGTGAGTGTGTGTGTTTGGTATGGACAGTTACATGTATGTTTGGAGAAGCTGCACTCTCTCTGTCTATATATCTCTGCTTGCAAATAAATAAAATATTTTTTTAACAAAACACTACTGTGTCTTTAAAATTCCCTTTTCTGGGGCTGGAGAGGTGGCTTAGTGGTTTAAGGAACTTGCTTGCAAAGCCTGAAGGTCTGGGTTTGATTCCTCACTACCCACATAAAAAGCATGGTGCATGAGTCCTGGAGTTCATTTGTAGGAGGCCCTAGCATGCCCATTCATTCTCATTCTCTCTTTCTCCTTGAAAATAAATTAAAAAAAATTTTTTTAATTCCCTTTGGGTCTGAGGAGATGGTTTAGCAGTTAAAGGCCCTTGCTTGTAAGCCTGCCAGCCCAATTTTGATTCCCCATACCCACATAAAATTGGATGCAAAGTGCTGCACAGGCCTGTAATCTCAGCAGGCCTAGGGTAATGGGAGGCAGAGTTAGTAGAATCCTGGAGCTCACAGGTCAGCTACATTGACCTTCCCAATGGCAAAAACAAAAATCCTGTCTCAAGGTAGAAGGAGACTTACACCCCAATTGTGTGTTCTAGCCTCCTCAGCATACCATGTCACATGTGTGCCCTTACACACAAACACACAGAATATTTTTTAAATTCTCTTAAAAAAATTTAAGCCTGACATGGTGGCGCACACCTTTAATCTCAGGACTTGGGAGGCAGAGGTGGTAGAATCACTGTGAGTTCGAGGCTGCCCTGAGTCTACGTGAATTCCAGGTCAGTCTGAGCTAGAGTGAGACCCTACCTCGACAAACAAACAAAAAATTCAATTGGTGCATGGTTGCTTATACCTAATACCCATGAATTCATTCCCTTGGAGGATAGAAGTCATTTGGGATGATGTTGCTCTTCAGAAGAGGTAATTCTCATAGAATTCCCAAACCCATGTGCCATAGTCAAGTCCTCCCTCCCCCAGGTCCTGACCAGAGGTAGTCTGCTGTAGCCTGTGCAATCTTGAACTGTGATGGTCCTGAGTAGATGGGAGTGCTGACAGGCTTGGCTCTGAAGGGACCTCCTGTCCCTAAAGTACAGTCATGCTTGCAGAGTTGTCCACTCGTGCTGCCTTCCCTAGGCTTCCTTGCCCAGTCTGGCAGCTGCTTCATCACAGCCCCACAGCAGAGCCCAGTGAGCCTGTGCTTGTCAGTGCCCGCTGCCTTTGGTACAGTCCACCAGCATTTGTTCCTCTGGTGGCTCTTCTGTCCTTGCTTGTGGAAATGGCTCCTTTACCCCTCTTTCCTATAAGCTTTCTCTTGCTATTTGCCCAGTAGTGCAGCTTCTGCTCAAGATGGCAGTTGTTATATGCACACGTGGTTTGGGTTTCCCAGCTCTCTCATGCTCACCATTCACAAATGTAGCTGTCATCTAGAATTTCTCAGCTGATTTCCAATACCTTTCCATTCTGCTTGTGAAGGAGCCTGAACGTTCGCAAGTGGTCTTTCAGTTCTGTTCTTTCACATCAGGGTATGTATGGATGCAGCCGTTCATAGTGCTGCCTTCCACTGAGCTTTGGTCTCTTGCCCTAGGATGAGTGTGTGTCTTGTCTGTGGGGCAGAGACTGACATACAGTAGGAAGTGGCTGGGGTCTCCACGGACCGTGAGGAAGGGGTCACTTTGTTTTGTGTGCCCCTCTGGAGAGTGTGTGTCTGGCTGACTCAAGTTCTCAGGTGGCTTTGCACCTTATTGATTTTCAACTGACTTATGCTCCTGAAGGATAAATTCTTACCACATCTCATCAAATCCAGAGCAGATTAGGTTTATGACCCAGATTATCCTCCCAAAGGCTTTCTCAAGGCAGGAGCTGCATGGGTTTTTGTTGTTGTTTGTTTGTTTGTTTGTTTTGAGACAGGGTCAAGCCCTGCACTGCTATTGTTTGTTTGTGTTTTGTTTTTGGTTTTAGCTTTTCCAAGGTAGGCTCACTGTATCCTAGGCTGACTTGGAATTCACTATGTAGTCTGAGGATGGCTTTGAACTCATGGCACATGCTGAGATTAAAAGCATGTGCCACCACGTCTGGCTCTGCATATTGTTTTGTTGTTGTCTTGGTTTTTATGAGACAGAGCCTCACTCTGTAGCCGAGGCTGTCCTGGAACTCACTGTAGCAAAGGGCTGGCCTCAAACTTGCCCAGCCTCTCGAATTCTGGAATTACAGGCATGCTGCATGCTTAACTTAGGTGTTGTTGCTCCACCCTCTCCTAGTGGGTACACTCAGGTATTTCAAGGGCCGGCTGGCCCTGCTTGTTAAGACACCTGGGAGGGAGGGACCAGGACAGTCCATTTTCCTGCTTGCTAGATTGTGCTGCATAACTTTTCCTGGGGAGATGTGAAAAATGTCTGTAACCTAGACAGGGCACCAATGACAGACCAAAGAAATGATTCTCCCCAAGTAGAGCTTGATGCCCCTCTGAATTTATTGGGATTATTTCCAGGAGCGTGGGTGAGGAGTCGCTTACAGGAGTGAGGCAACTAACAAGTGTACACCACCAAAGAAGAGTCTCTATCCCAGCTCAAGGGTCCTCAGGGAGGGAGGGGCCTCATGTGTTCTCTACCCTTCCAGAAGGGGAATGATAGTGGGCCAGATCTTTGGGGGTCTTCTGTGAAGAAGGTCTTAGAACTGCAGTGGTTATATCATGCCTCGGGGACAGAGTGACATGATTCCAGTGTGGATACGTACTCTGCTAGGCTGCTTGTACAACAGTCTGTGATATCTATCTCTTCCTTCAGTCAGTTAATCGTTTCTTTCGGTGTGTGGTAGTTGGAAGCCAGGGCTGCCTTGCACATGCTAGGCTAACATTGTAGCTTGCAGCCCATAGTCACCTTTCCTCTTCTGATACTTAGTAATGGGAAGATCATTTTCTTTTTTTAAGTTTATTTATTTATTTATTTAAATATTTTATTTATTCATTTTCAAGTAGAGAGAGCACATCAGGGCCACCACCTTGTAGGTCTGCTTTATGTGAGTACTGGGGAATTGAACCAGGGGCCTTAGGCACAAGAAGTAAGTGCCTTAACCGCTGAGCCATCTCTCCAGCCCCGGGAAGATCATTTTCTAACTCCAGCTCTTCCTTTACTGGAATGTAACAGCCAAGTTTGTTAGCTAAGAGTGTTGAAACAAGAGGCTTCTTAAACACTAAATGTCTGTTGCCACGGAAGGGCAGGTGTCAGGGCAGTGAGCAGCCTGGTATCCTGTGTGGTGTCTTAGGAGATTCGCGCTGGTGTAGCCAGTCAGGTACTGTCTTTACTTGTGAATGGCTGTTAAGCTCATGTGTTAAAAGCAATTGTTGATATAATTGCCCTTTTACTTTTTGTAGGCTATGGAACTTGGAACTCTGGGACAAATAGAGGCAAGTATCATTCCCATGACCACTCTCCTCTCCTTGGGATTGAACCAGTATGTTTCTCTGCTACTGCCCACCTAGCCAGGGGGTCTTTGGGTATCCCTGGGGCTGGCTGGGAGGGGCCCACTGAACCTCAAGTGCTGAGAGTCCCCCAGTTTATCTCTGACAGGAAACACACTTCTCTGTTTGTCTCTGTCTGCCTCCTGCCTCTCCCTGCCCCCACCACCTCTGCTCCTCTGACTCCCTCATTGCAGGCTACGAGAACTATGGTTATGGCTATGGCTATGGCCAGGAAAGCACCACCAACTATGGGTATGGTATGGCCACTTCACACTCTTGGGAAATGCCTAGCTCTGACACAAATGCAAATCCTAGTGCCTCGGGTAGCACCAGTGCAGATTCCGTTCTATCCAGAATTAACCAGCGCTTAGATATGATGCCACACTTGGAGACAGACATGATGCAAGGAGGTGTGTACGGCTCAGGTGGAGAAAGGTGAGTGGGGAACCTGCTAGTGGCTGAGACTCTTCAGAGGTAATTCCTGCCTGCTAGCATCTTTGCCTGAATGCTTCTCTGTGACTACTTTCTCCCTCCTGGCTCTTCTTCCCAGATGCTGTGCTCCCATTGGGGTCCATTATTCTTCCCTTCTCTAGGGTCTGAGTGCAGGCCTCAATTGCACACACTTCACTCCATCACAGGCAGGCTTCCCAGGAGCAGTGTCTACAGCCCCTCTCTTTGGGACAGCTATTGGTGTATGTTGCATCTTGCAGTCAGGGGCAGAACAGATTGGATTTGGTGGGAAGGGTGGGATAAGCCTTTGGCAGGCACAGGTACTTCCTGTTGAAAGTGGCCTATGGGGAACTTGTTATCCTTGTCCTGCAGATGGGCCACTGGGATGCAAGTGGATCACTCCTTACCTGAAGGCACCCAGAGAGTCAATGGTGGGCTAAGCCTCACCTCCAGATCTATCCCACCTATGTGTGTTGTCATTGGCTTAACTGGTATTCATCCAAGACTTAGTGAGGAGACACATGTATTTATGGCAGTGGATAAACAAAATCTGGGTAATAGTTCCAATTGATGGGGCTGGATTGGTCACCGAGATCCCAGGGCTCCCCACTGCTGTAGGCAGCTTCTTGACATAACCTGGGTTCCAGGGAGCAGGCCCAGGGGAACGGTGTCAACTGCCACTTGTATACCATCTGCCAATACTTCCAATGAAGCTTGGGGAAGAAAATGCAAAGGACACCTTGATACCTACAAGGGTTCCAAGGAGCAGTCCTTAGGGGTATGGGCTATAGCCGTCTCAGAAAAGGAGGAAAAAAAAAGAGAGAGAAAGCCTCCTTTCCAGGTGCTACGTACGTTTTTTGTTTGCTTGTTTCTTCTCGATGCTGGGGATTGAACCCAGGGCCTTAAGCCAATAGGTATAGGTACTCCCCCACTATGCTCTAGCCCCAGCTTTTTCCCAATCTCTCAGTAAGTCCATGGTGTCTTCTGAAATACTACCCATTTTGTGTCACTTGTTGGTGTCATTTGGTAGTAAGGAGCTTTGAGGGGATTGGAAGGGCTGGGCCTAGCCTAGGGTTCTCACTAGTAATGCTTTTTCTTTTTTTTTGGTTTTTCGAGGTAGGGTCTTGCTCTAGCCCAGGCTGACCTGGAATAATTCACTATGTAGTCTCAGGGTGGCCTTGAACTCAAGGCAGTCCTCCTACCTCTGCCTCCCGAGTGCTGGGATTAAAGGCGTGCGCCACAACGCCCGGCAACTAAATACATTTCTGAAGGGCTAAGAGAGTAGCCTTGTCCCTTATGGAGACTCATTGAGTAAGAAGCTCCCTGCCAGGTGTCGCGGGTCCTTTGGAGCACATCACCTGAGAAGTCCTTGCTGCTTTTACTATTCTGCTGACTGGCATTTCTTCACAGTGAGCCTGTCTGACAGGTTGCTAGAGTTTGGCTTGCGGTCACAGGACTGGGAAGGGGAGAGGGGAGAAGGGCAGGAGAAGTTGGCCAGGTCATCTGAAAGTGAGGGACTCCGGGAGGCTTTGCTTGATATTTCTCATGTGTCTCTGCAGATATGACTCCTACGAGGCCTGTGACTCAAGGGCCATCCTGAGTGAGCGTGACCTATACCGGTCAGGCTATGACTATGGCGAGCTTGACCCTGAGATGGAGATGGCCTATGAGGGCCCGTATGATGCCTACCGTGACCAGTTCCGCATGCGCGGCAGTGACACCTTTGGTCCCAGGGCTCAGGGCTGGGCCCGGGATGCCCGGAGTGGCCGGCCAATGGCCTCGGGCTATGGGCGCATGTGGGAAGACCCCATGGGGGCCCGGGGCCAGTGCATGCCTGGTGCGTCCCGGCTGCCCTCCCTCTTCTCCCAGAACATCATCCCTGAGTACGGCATGTTCCAGGGCATGCGTGGCGGGGGTGCCTTCCCGGGTGGCTCCCGCTTTGGCTTTGGGTTTGGCAATGGCATGAAGCAGATGAGACGGACCTGGAAGACCTGGACCACGGCTGACTTCCGGGTGAGTGATGCTTTATGCCCCTCCTGGCTCCTAGTAGGGGGGAGTTGTCCCTCTCACCTGGCTCCTTCCTGGCCCAGACCAAAAAGAAGAAGAGAAAGCAGGGTGGCAGTCCTGATGAGCCTGACAGCAAAGCTGCCCGAACAGACTGCTCAGACAACAGTGATTCAGACAATGGTAAGCAGGGTGTATGGGACCTTGTGCCCCTGTGGGGCTCTGGGCTGGAGCTCACCTCCTCTCCCCTTACAGATGAGGGAACTGAGGGAGAAGCTGCAGAGGGCAATGAAGGTGCTGAGGCTGTGGAGAAAGGTTCTCGAGCAGTAAGTAACCCCTGGCCCCATGGAAGGACTGAGCTGGGCTGAAGCACCTGTGTGCATGCTGATGAGTGCCAGCACAGGAGGCTGTGCAATCTGGTGGGACGTGGCTTTTTCCTGGGGGAGATGGGTGTGGATTCCTCTGTCTGCTACATAGTGAGAAGATGTGAGGCTCCTGGGCCTGTTTTTAGAGCCGTTCTAAGTCACTACACACTTTTTGAGGTTGAATTTTGAAATTGTTAGGAAGGAGAGGATGAGGAGGGAAAAGAGGATGGGAGAGAAGAAGGCAAAGAAGATTCAGAGAAGGGTGAGTCTTCCCATGGTACCTGGGTGCTGGGAAGGCTCTTCCAGGTGCTTGTAGCGGGAGGGGTCCAGCTGAGGGCAGGGTTGTGGCAGAACGTGGCTGGCTGGGAACCGCCTTTGCGGAATGGGGTATGTGCAGGCTGGGGCCCTTCTTCCTCTGTGCACCTTGCCCTCGTTCTTCCCAGGCAGAGGCTATGGACAGCACTTGGTTTTGCCTTCAGGTGGGGGCAGCAAGCAAACATGTGGGAATCCCAGACAGCCCCCACCCTTGGTCCCTTAGTAACTCACAGTTCCGAGTCCTCAGTGGCTGGTGTCCAAGCTGGGACCCTTGGTGCAGTTTTTACGGCTCTGGTTTGCGTGTCCTCTCCCTTAGCGCCTCTCCAGCCCTTGTGGGAGTCCGTGTCCCCCCACCTGAATGATGAGCGCCAGCAGGTACCTAACAGTAAATCCAGCCTCAGCCCACTGTTGCCGCGGTGCCCGGTGGGGGGGGTGGGCAGGGCCATGTGAGTGCCTCCCTGCATCTTGCCACCTGGCCCCTCTGAACACGTGCCAATGTTCCCAAGACAGCCTGTCTTTGCCTTCTGGTCTCTGCATTCACTCTACAGAGTGAGGGTAGAGAGTGGAGGGGCTAGTTCGTGTTTCTCCTTCTTGAGGCCTAGGCCAAACCCACTTCCTGCCCAGCCTTGCTCATGACCAGAGACTTTGTGTGGACAGCTGCTCTCTCAGATGGACCCTCAGGAATGGACAGCGGGTGATCAGCCAAAGGCCACAGGCCTACCCTTTTCTTGCAGAACCAAATTGGTAACTGTTCCCTTCTGTTAACGCAGGGGCCCTGAGCACCCAGGACGAGAGCAGCCAGGCCAGGCGCAAGTTGCAAGCGAGCAAGAAGAGCCAGGACAAGCAGAAAAAGCGACAGCGAGACCGAATGGTGGAAAGGTAACCAGCTCCCTCCATCCCTCTGCCTCTGCCTCTGGGGCTGCCACCAGGAGAGCAGGGCTATAGCTCTGCCATCTCACCGCCCACTGGCCTCCCTTGGGAGTCGCCACCTGCTCGGCCGTGCATGGACCCTGCTTCCTGCCAGGCCCAGCTCCCAAGACCTAACTCGTTCCCTGCCCCACTGTGGCCAACTGGCAACCGCTGGCATCTGTAGCCTGAGACCCAGTACTGAACGGCACCGTTGCCCAGAAGCTCCGGTGCTAACTCACTCAGCGCACAAGCCCCAAGGTACACAGGGGCCTGATGCCCCTGAGGGAGGGGGCCAGCTCATCAGAGACTCAAGGTCCAAGGCGCCTGTGCCATCCCAGCTAGCTGCCAAGAGGCCGCCGCCGTGCCCAGGAGAGATGGCAGCCCCTGTGGGCTGTGGCAGCCATGGGCCTGCCGTCTGCCCTTCCCGCCAGCCCTGTCCAGCCGTGCCTGTGCGTGGCTGAGCCCTTCACGCCCCTTGGTCGGGTCTGTCTGCCCTCAGGGCTCCCGCGCTGGCGCTTGCCTCCTCCTCCACCTCAGACTCTTGCTCTTGCTGGACCTTCCTCCGCCTCACCGGCGCCTGGCCCCTGGGCTCTCCAGACAAAGCTGACCCCGTGGCCCAGATAAGGACGTCCGGCAGAGGTAGGGACCCGCCCCGAGGAGGCCTCGGTGGCGACTGGCCTCCTCCACCCCATGCCGCAGTGGCCTGCTCCAGCCCAGGCCCCAGACCCCAGGCTTCTGCTGTGGACACCTCGCCCGGTGACTCCAGGCTGCCCTCTGGCAGGCCAAGCGGGCACCCTTCTTCCAGCTCAGACTGGTCTCTTCTCAGAAGAGGAAGATGAGGCAGCAGGTGCCCAGGCCTGCTTGCTTCCCATCCCTCCCGACACCACCCCCAAGCATTCTGAGCAGAGGATGGTCTGGCTGGGCCTTTGAGTCCCCAGACCCCAGAAGGAAGATGCAGCACCTTTTCAGGCCCTGCCTCAGGACTGTGTACTCCATTCTGCACCTCAGGGCCACCTGGCTCACATCAGGGCATCCTTCCTTTGGGTCCCCAGCTGGGCCAAGTGCACAATCTCCTGCCTAGCCTTGGTAGAAAGGCCCTTCGGCAGCCTTCCAGCGACTCCTTGCCTGTTGCAGCAGCTGCTGACTCAGGCTTCCGCCTCCTGCCTGTGGGAAGGAAGAGCTCTTCCCTTGTCCCCCACGTTGTCATAACTGCAGCCTGTAGACTCTGTCCCTTTCTGTTCCCGACCCTACTGGTCCCAGCCTGCCCCTCTGCTGGGATCATACTTCAGAGGTCTGTGAGCAAGGCTTGCTTCAAGGCCTGAAGCTGGGTTGGGTGAGGCGATAGCATTGTTCCTTGGGTCTCTTGCAGCCTCAGCTGCTTGTTTCCCTTTTCTGGCAGGATCCAGTTTGTGTGTTCTCTGTGCAAATACCGGACCTTCTACGAGGATGAGATGGGCAGCCATCTTGACAGCAAGTTCCACAAGGAGCACTTTAAGTACGTAGGAACCAAGCTCCCCAAGCAGACAGCTGACTTCCTGCAGGTAAGCCTCACAGTGGCACAGATGCTGTTACTTGATGTCTGGAGCTCCTCGGACCACCAGGCAGCCAATAACAGACCTGCCCTGTCTCTGTCAGGAGTATGTCACCAATAAGACCAAGAAGACAGAGGAGCTCCGAAAAACTGTGGAGGACCTTGATGGTCTGATTCAGCAGATCTACAGAGACCAGGATCTGACCCAAGGTGAGCAGGTTTCATCCCCAGGAGGGCTGACACCAGGCACTGCCTCAGCCTGCCCTCCTCTGCTTCTTGACTCAAGAATGCAGTGACCAGCCGGGTGTGGTGGCGCACGCCTTTAATCCCAGGACTTGGGAGGCAGAGGTAGGAGGATCACCATGAGTGCAAGGCCACCCTGAGACTACATAGTGAATTCCAGGTCAGCCTGGGCTAGAGTGAGACCCTACCTCGAGAAACCAAAAAAAAAAAAAAAAAAGAATGCAGTGACCCTCTTTCTCAGGTCGAAATGGCAGGGCAAGATGGTTCCCTAAACTTCTGGGTGTATCTTTGGCACCTGAGACCTGTGACGACTCCCTCTTTCTACTCCTTACAGATATTGCTATGGAGCATTTTGTGAGGAAGGTGGAGGCAGCCCACTGTGCAGCCTGTGACCTCTTCATCCCCATGCAGTTTGGAATCATCCAGAAGCACCTCAAGACGATGGATCACAACAGGAACCGTAGGGTGAGTGGTGTCCCCTGGAGTTTCCTCCCTCCTGTGGGTAGACAGAGTGAGGTCTCTTTGCTTGTAACCTCTTCTTGTCACAAAGAACCGCAGGGGAGGCAGGGGTATTAGATCCAGGCATTTCCTACCTGATGGAGCCAGTTCACCTACACAGAAGGCCAGGAGATAGAGACTGCTTGAGAAGATGGCATTGAGCTGGACCTTAAGGAGCAGTGTGCTGTGGGATGTGGTTTTACGTGTGCACGGAAGCCATCCGCCAAATGCATTTCAGGAACCAAAGCCAAGCATGGTAGTGTTTGGGAGGCTCAGGTTGGAGAATCACCATGAGTTCCAGGACAATCTGAGCTAGAGTAACACCCTGCCTTGGAAAAGCCACCAACAGTGCAGGTTTTACTGTCGGAGAGTTTGGAGGCTTGCCTCTGTATCAGAGAAGGCTTTGAAGCAGGCAACTAAAATAGAATTAGAGTTAAATAGTTGAATGTTGAACAAGAGACTCAGGCATCAACTCTGAAGGTTGTTGGGACTGGTGTGTGGTCATGTGGGTAAGAGGAGGGCCTGACCCTAGGGAAGGAGGAGGAGAGTTGCTGGGATGCAAGAACAGGAGATGACCGTGCTTGTGGGTGAGGAGGGTTTGTATGTGACGAGAGAAAGAAGAATGTGCTCATCTTGTTGGGCATTGTGTCTGTGGCGCCTGACCTAGGCCAAAGTTAGGTGATCCTGTTGAACAGGTGACGGTGTACTCAAGAGGAATGGCCGTCATCTCGTACAGGAGGTCTGTGTAGGAAGGAAGCACCCTAAGTAAGCATAGGAAACAGTACCTCAGAATCTCTCCCAGGCCCACCCATCCCAACTCAGTGTTAGTGTTTCTCCGTGCACTGATTCTCCAGCAGGATAAGGTAGGGGTGTGGCTTGCATGGTCACCCTTTCAAGATTGGGAAATGCCATTGAGAAGTCTGGAAACACAGAAAAGCCATTGGCTTTGGCAACTGAAAAGCTGTAGAGATTTTTACCAGAACAGATTCTTGAGTTTGAAACTGTTAAGGATAGGAAGAGAGTAGATGGTTTGTTCATTTATTTTTTAATTCTTTTAGCCTATATGCAATAATGGGCTTATTGTGGCATTTTTATACCTGCTTCTTTCTTAGTCCTCTACTGTCCCTCTGTTCTGCTGACTCTCTCCTGCCTCTTCAGGTCACATATATTCTGTTACCTTTATTGTTTGTTTGTTTGTTTTTTATTTTCCTCCTCCCCTTTAAGATCTCTCTTTCCCTTTTCATGACCTATACACACAGATTACTTCGGACCTCCACAGGAAGGACATGTGATATTTGTCTGATTCACTTAATATAATGATTTTTTTTTGGGGGGGGGGGTTTGAGGTAGGGTCTCACTCTAGCCCAGGCTGACCTGGAATTCACTATGTAGTCTCAGGGTGGCCTTGAGTGCAGGGATTAAAGGTGTGCGCCACCACGCCCAGTTTGTGATTATCATTTTTATCCACTTTCCTGCAAATGTCATAATTTCATTTTTCTAACTGGCTATATAAAATTCCAATGTGTATATGCACCACACTTTATTCATTAGCTGATGGACTGTTTCCATTTTCTAGCTCTTTTGAATGGTGCAGAAAAGAACGTGGATGTGGTGGACTTGGTCCTTTGGTTCCAGTCCTAGAAGCACTATAGCTAGGTCATGTGGTAGCTCGTGTTCTGAAAACCTCCATAAGAGTTAGTTTTCCTAGTGCTCAGACCACTTTCCCTCTCCCACCCCCCACACCCTCCTTAGCATCTGTTGTCTCTATTTGCATTTCCCTTATGGCTAGGGATGTGGATTACTTCAAATAGTATTGGCTATCTGTGATTCTTTTAGTTTTATTCAGTTCATTAGCTCATTTATTGATTAGAATACTCTTTTTGGTGTTTAATTTTTGCAGTTCTTCAATAACCTCCAAATGTGTAATTGTGAAAGACTTTATCCAGTATATAGATTATTAACTCTTTACTTGGTGGTTGTTTCCTTTGCTGTGCAGAAGCTTTTGTGTTTGTTTATTTGTTTGTTTGTTTTGAGACAGTCTCACTGTAGCCCAGGCTGACCTGGAGCTCGTTCTCTCTAGTCTTGCCTTGAACTCAGCGATTCTCCTACCTCTGCTTCCCAAGTACTAGGATCAAAGTCATTTGCCACCACACCCAGCTCCAAAAGCTTTTACTTCCCTGCAATCCCATTTGACAATTCTTGAGGTTATTTCCTATTCTATTGGAGTCCTTTTCAGAAAGTTTTTGCCTATGTGTTTTTCCTATATTTTTCTCTAGCAGTTTGAATGATTCTCTGGTCTTATATTAAGGTCTTTTATCCATTTTGAATTTATTTTTGTGCAAAGTGAGAGAGATGGATCAGTTTTCATTCTTCTATACATAGATATCCAGTTTTCCCAGAACCATTTATTAAAAAGGCTGTATGTTGTCCATTGTGTTTTTGTTACTGTCACAGTCAGCCACACGCCACTGGGATGAATCTTCAAACCAGGCACAGCTTTGGGGAGGAAAGTATTTATTGAAACTACAGATTGAGGGGAAGTTCCGTAGCAACAAGAGTCTGGCCCTCTTTCACAGGTCTGAGCAGAGAGAAAAACCCAGTCTCCAACAGCATATACATAGAACAGGCAGGGGAACAAGGAGAGAATTCTTTCACCTTTATATAGCCCTAGGTCTTACAACCCTATCCCAGACTTAATGGCTTCCTGAGTCTCTGGAATTTCCTTCCTGCACTGCCCACACAGGAAAGGATGTTTACTTCTAGCTTCTTTGAGCTTCCTTATATTTTGCCCCCTACTGAGAGGCTGCTTTCCTGTAAACATCCTCAGAGACCCACCCAAGATTACTTGAAAGGTCAAGTTGACATCAAAACTTAACCATCATAGGTACCTTTTTTTTGAAAATCAGGTACCTGTGTGGTTTCACTTCTGGGTCCTTTATTTTATTGGCCTGCCTGTCTTTTTGTGCCAGTATCGTGCTATCTTTGTTACTGTGATTTTATAGTAAAATGAGAGGTCAGAAATTGTGATACCTCCAGCATTGTTTTTTTTTTCCTCAGGATTGCATTCAGTCTTGTAGGTTTCTTTTGGGAGAATAGCCATTTTCACAATATTCTGCATATCCATGAGTATGGGAAGTTCCTTCTACTGTCTTCTGTAATTTCTCTCGAGTTTTCATTGAATCTGTAGCTCAGTAGTGCTTATGTAACACAGGCTGACATCTCAAAACATGCATATGTACACACACCTAAGAATAACCTAATCAAAGAATTAAAAGAGCTAAGTCCCTCAACGTGGAATAGAATTTGCTCTGCTTGACATACTTTTCAGCTCTAAGGCTTTTGTTGTATTTTATTGTAATTAGTGTATCTTTGTTGAAACTGTCTATTTTACTTACTTAAACATTTAATTCTTTTTTTAAGCAGGGTTTCATTCTAGCCCAGGCTAACCTTGAACTCATGGTACTCCTCCTATTTGAGCCTCTCAAGTGCTTGGATTATAGGTGTGAGTCACTGAGCCCAGTTTTAAACATACTGTTAAATTGCTACTTCAACCTCTTTGTTGAAATTGGCATCTAATCACTGTTGCAGTCTCATTATTTTTTAAAAATATTTTGTTTATTTATTTGAGAGAGAGAAGAGGTAGATAGAATGGGCAAGCTAGGGCCTCCATCCACTGCATACGAACTCCAGACATATGCACCACTTTGTGCATCTGGCTTTCCCTGGCTCCTTCTGCTTTGCAAGTAAATGCCTTAACCACTAAGCCATCTCTCCAGCCCTTTCACCGGCTAGTTCTGTTACCTGTTATTTTCCCCTGTGTTAGTTTTCTTTGGATGCCCCCTCCCCCCCTTTTTTAGCTTGATGTCTTAATATGTGTGACAACTCTGGGCGCTATTTCCCACCTCCTCAACCCAGCAGCTTGTTATAGTTACTTTGAGTTTGATGGACAAAACATTCAACCAAAAGCAGCTGACTTGGGGAAAAGTTTTTATTTTGCTTTACAGTCTCCAGAGGAAGCTTCATGATGGCAGGAAGAAAATGGTAGAGCAAGGGTGGCCATCACCTCTGCCACAACAGGTGGAAAACAGCAGCAGGAGAGTAAGCTGAGCTCTGGCATGCTATGTCCACCCCCAGAAACACCTCCTCCAGCAAGGCTCCACCTCCCAAATTGCCACCAGCTGGGGACCAAGCATTCAAAACACATGAGTTTATGGGGGACATCTGACTCAAACCACCACATTCACTTATACCAGATCTCTCCCATAACCCCTCTCTGTGGTGCTGGGAATGGAACCTGGGGCTGTATGCATGATGGATGAGCAAGCTATCAGTGAGGTACATCCCCAGCACTGGCCCAGCTCTTTGGGGAAGGTATAATTTGGAAGGTCTTTCCTCCATAGTGTGAAGCTTTTGGTACTGGGGGAGGAGCCCTGAGTGGGGCTTAAGCCACTGCAGTGATTTTTATCAGGGCTATGTGTTTTGTTTTTCCTAGCTGTTAAGCTCCATTCATTTCTCAACAATGCCCTGGTGCTAACTTGCTCTCTGATATCCAATTAAGTCTAGCTCTTGAGCAGGGGGTGGGTCAGTGGTGGAGTGTTTCTCAACCACGCACAAGGCCCTGAATTCTATCTCTAGCATAGTCCCTCCCCACAGTTAGGGTTTAGAGTGTTTTTTTTTTTTAAGTCTTAAATATATATTTATTGTCCATAATGAGTTACATTATTCAGTGGGCAAACAATGAGTTGTTATCCCCAATTCCCCAATGCCCCCCCTCCCAATCCCCAATCAGCTTGATAACCTCCTCCGTGGGCCGTCTGGATCAGTCCTTGTGGCAAGGGACCCTGGATAGCCTAGTACTCAGCCCCGTCCTCCTGGCCCAAGTGTGTTGTTACTGAAGGGTGCCATGCCTCTGCATAGTCTCCCCCACCACGGCTCTTACAATCTTTCTGCCCTCTCTTCCGCATAGTTCCCTGAGTCGTGGTGGATGAGTATTAAGGCTGCTTTAAGGTTGTGAGTTTAGGGGTCTTTGTGTCGAAGATCATTGGTTTCTGTCTCACTGGCTTATCCTGTGTAGATTGAATGTCTAAGGCTGTGGGTCCCTCGTTCCTCCCATCGTTCTCTGCAGGGTTCCATATGGATCCTCCACGGTATGACTGTGGTGGCTCCTCTCTTGCCAGAATCTCAGGTATCGGCCTACGGTGGGTTTAGAGGTTTTTAAAAACTATTTTATTTGTGAGCAGAGAGAGAAAGTATGGGTGTACCAGGATCTCTTGCTACTGCAAATGAACTCCAGATGCATGCACCATTTTGTGCATCTGGCTTTATGTGGGTACTTTGGTGTTGAACCTGGGCCAGCAGGTTTTACAAGCAAGCGCCTTTAACCACCAAGCTATCTCCGCAATCCTAGAGGCAGTTTTTAGGATTATTGTTTATCTAGGGAAGTTGTTCTTAGCTACTGGTTCTTTCTGGTAAGCTAATTGGCCTTTAGGGTTGTTTTGGGGTTTTGTTTGTTTTTGTTTTTTCAAGGTAGGGTCTCCCTCTAGCCCAGGCTGACCCTGAACTCACAGTGACCCTCCTACCTCTACCTCCCGAGTGAGTGCTGGGATGAAAGGTGTGCCTACTACACCCGGCTCCTAGTTGGCCCTTATTCTTCTTTCAGTCCCTTTTCTGCACATCTTCATTGGCTTGAGCTCCCCGTTCCTTTGTGAGGAGATGGAGAGTTCTCTGCTCTATAAGGCTCTCAAGCAGAATCCTTGAGCCACCGCTCTGGGATGGAGACAGGCACTTCTCAGAATGACTGCTGCTTTAGTAAATGGATGGGGACATGATCTGGTTGTACTCTCTTTCTGTCCTTTATGAACAAGCCAGGACTGTGTGGGCCCCATTGTTTTCATTGTGCTGTGACCTGGATCAACTCTTCATTCATGCATGCGACCAAGGCAGAGAGTTACTAGCTGTGCTTGCCCAGCACAGAGTCTGAGCAGCAGGTATGGGGCAGGATAGCAAATGCCATTATTTTCTGATTGGTTCTTAGTCTCATTTCATTAGTTAAAGTTTCTTCATGTGCTGTGTATCCTTGAGCACATGTCCAGTGACTATAAATGGTAGGACTTTCGTTTTTAAAATTTTTTATCAGCTTTATTAGGGAGTAGAACCACAGAGCTCCTCAGATTGCCTGCTAGAAGCTCAAGTTAATTGTTAGGCTGGCTGTTTGTTTTTGAGACAGGTTTTCACTATGTTGCCCAGTTTAGCCTTAACCTTGTGGCAGACCTCCTGTCTCTGCCTCTGAGGTGCTGAGATTACAGGCATGCGCATACCTGTGAAGCATCTTTTAACCTTAATCCCAAAAATCAGCTCATACCAAGATGAAGCTTTATTATTAAAGTCAGGAGGCATAGCTAAAAAAAAAAAAAAAGCCGGGCGTGGTTGCTCACGCCTTTAATCCCAGCACTTGGGAGGCAGAGGTAGGAGGATCGCCATGAGTTCAGGGCCACCTTGAGACTACATAGTGAATTTCAGGTCAGCCTGGGCCATAGTGAGACCCTACCTCGAAAAACCAAAATAAATAAATAAAATTTAAAACCCAAACTATAAAAACTTATTAACATCTTCCATAGATATAAACAATAAAATCCCCCTCCACCACCTTCCTATTTCCTTCTCCATGGAATCCCTTTTTTCTTTCTTTCTTTTTTTTTTTTTTTGGTTTTTTGAGGTAGGGTCTCGCTCTAGCTCAGGTTGACCTGGAATTCACTATGTAGTCTCAGGGTAGCCTTGAACTCAAGGCAATCCTCCTACCTCTGCCTCCCGAGTGCTGGGATTAAGGGCGTGCGCCACCACGCCCGGCAACCTTTTTTCTTATTTTATTTATTTATTTTTATTTTTTTTGAGGTAGGCACTCATTCTAGCCCAGGCTCACCTAGAACTCACTATGTAGTCCTAGGCTGGCTTTGAACTCACAGGGATCCTCCTGTCTCTGCCTCCTGAGTGCTGGGATTAAAGGTGAGCTCCACCACGCCCCCTAGTGCTAGGATTAAGCATGAGCTCCACCACACCCCCTAGTGCTGGGATTAAAGGAGAGCACCACACCCCCTAATGCTGGGATTGAAGGCGTGTATACCACTGCCCAGCCTCTCTTCTATTTTGATGCCATCATTTTTTTTTTCCTTCACAGTTATGGGAGGAAAGGATTTATTTGAAGCTACAGATCAGGGGTGTATGATCTGTAGTCTTTAACTTATTAAAGTTAGTATGAGACACTTTTCTGAAACCTTCAATAGGCTCAGGTGTTTCTGAATAAATCTAGTATCACTGAGTGAACTGCATTCTCAGCTGTGGATTTCATACTGATTTAAAAGGAGAGTGCAGGACTGGAGAGACGACTAAGAGTGCTTGCTGTGCAAGCATGAGTACCCACATAAAGTCGGGTGTGTTCACGCATGCCTATAATCTCAGGACTGAATGAACAGGGACAGGAGGAATAATGGGACTTGCTGGTCAGCAAGCAAAAAACTGGGAGACTTTGGCAGAACCAGTGCCAGGGAGGTAGAGGCAGGGAATTCTGGGAAAGATGGTTCTATCAAGAGACTGTCTCAGTAAAATAAAGAGGAAAACAACTGAGGAAGACATGACATCAACCTTCGGCCCATACACACATGCACAACACACAGACATGCCCAAAAAAGTATGGATGTATATTTCAGTTGGGTAGGAAAATGTGTGTTATAAACTTATAAAAGAAAGTTGGACTCCTGCTAAATTCTAAAAAATTTAAATGTGAAAAGTTAAAAAAAAGATTAAAAGATCAGAAAAACAACTTGGGTCATTTGTTTTCCTTGAGTGGAGGAGGCCTTCCTGAGCAAGCCAGGCCACCCAGAGGCCAGGAAGACGGCCTTCTTGAAGCACTGGGCAAGTGTCTCGGCAGGCCAGACACTCGGTTAGCTGGAGAAGAGGGCTCAGTGTTAGAGTGGTTTTCTTATAATGTTCCCCAGTGGCCTCGTAGAGCTAGACACACAAAGTGGCCCATGGTCTGGAATCTGTTTCCAGTGGCAGGGGTTCCTAGTGTGCCACACTCTCTCTCTCAAATGTTTTTAAAAACCCACTCAGGGTTGCTGGTGGCCAAGGAAATGGCAACAGAGGTAACAGACATTCTTTTATTTTTAACTATTTTATTTATTTAATTTTTTTATTTTTTTTTTTTGGTTTTCTGAGGTAGGGTCTCAGGCTGACCTGGAATTCACTCTGTAGTCTCAGAGTGGCCTTGAACTCACAGCGATCCTCCTACCTCTGCCTCCCAAATGCTGGGATTAAAGGCGTGTGCCACCACGCCTGGCTCCAGCTTATTTTTTTATTTATTTGCCAGCAGAGAGATACAGATAGAGAACACGGGCACAGCAAGGCCTCTAGCCACTACAAACTCTAGATACACATGCCACTTTGTGCATCTGGTTTATATGGGTACTGGGGAATTGAATCCTTTAGGCTGTTAGGATTTGTAGGCAAGTGCTTTAATCACTGAGCCATCTCTCCAGCCCCTCCCTTTATTTTTGAGGTAGGATCTCACTCTAGCTGAGGCTGACCAGGAATTCATTCTGCGGTCTCAGGATGGCCTCAAACTCACGGCTATCCTCCTACCTCTGCCTTCTGAGTGCTGATATTAAAGGTGTGTGCCATCACACCTGGCCTCTTTTCTCTTTTTTGGTCTGACAGCAAAACTATCCAATGCTAATGAACAAGGCAGGCAAGAGGACCAGGTCATTCATTGCTTTTAAAATTGTGCTGCCCTTATCTGGCCTTGAAACCCTGAATTCACTTGATCCTACTTCCTCTGCCTCAGGAGTAGCTGGGTTTTTGTTTTGTTTTTCTGAGAACTTAAAAAAAAATTAATAAGAGTGGAGTGTGACTTGCCTTTCTCTTCTTTTCTTTATAGAGTAATTAGGGACTGTCACTTTAGGACACTTATCCTTTAGATAGAATCAAAAGTACCAACCTAAGCCGGGCGTGGTGGCGTACACCTTTAATCCCAGCACTCAGGAGGTAGAGGCAGGAGGATCACTGAGTTCAAGGCCACCTTGAGACTAGAGTGAATTCCAGGTCAGCCTGGACTACAGTGAGACCCTACTTCGAAAAATCAAATAAATAAATAAAAGTACCAACCTGGAAGTAACTGGGCACCTGAGTGCCTAGGAGGACAAGGGCAATGTGCTGGCAATGAGTTTTTGAATGAGGTCTGCAGTAGTTTTCTGGGGGGGAGGGTTGTTTTTTGTTTGGTTTGGTTTTTCGAGGTAGGGTCTCACTCTAGTCCAGGCTGACCTGGAATTCACTATGTAGTCTCAGAGTGACCTTGAACTCACGGAGATCCTCCTACCTCTGCCTCCCCAGTGCTGAGATTAAAGGCGTGTGCCACCACGCCCTGCTTGTTTGTTTTGAGGTAGAGTCTCACTCTAGCCCAGGCTGACCTGGAATACAGTGTAGTCTCCCAAGCGCTGGGGTCAAAGATGTGCACTCCCATGCCTGGCAGAGCAGTAGTTTTCTGAATGTGTCTTTAATTCACTGAGAGAATGCCCAGGGTCTTTTATTCTCCCCTAGTAACAGCGACCTATTACAAAGAAGTAGAAACAAGCGAAGTGGCTTTCTGAAATATATAAGAAATTGGCTGGGGCTGGTAGGGTTCCTAGAGG
The DNA here is from genome assembly GCA_004024765.1 of Zapus hudsonius. Taxonomy (NCBI): domain Eukaryota; kingdom Metazoa; phylum Chordata; class Mammalia; order Rodentia; family Dipodidae; genus Zapus; species Zapus hudsonius. Next base: position 24,137 of record PVHP010012250.1, read on the forward strand.
TAGGCAGTCTCACACTCACAATATTAGTTGCATCTTAAGGCTTTGTACTGATAAAAGTGAGACGTCTAGCCTCCTGCTCCTGACAACATGACCCAACATGTTCCAGACACAATGACTCAGACGTGGGGGTGCGTGCCTATAGTCCCAGTTTAAGCTAGATGTGATGGCTCATTCCTGTCACTCCATCACTTTAAAGGCCAAGGCAGAAGGTTTGTCCCAAGTCTGAGTCCAGTCTGGGCTACAGAGTGAGTTTCCAGGTTAGCTGTGGCTAGAGACTCTGCTTCAAAAGCAAAGACATGGGGTTCAGACTGTCCTTTCACACCATACTAACAGGGCCTTATTGGAGGGCAGCAGAGTCTTATTTTTTTAAATATTTATTTGACAGAGAATGGGGGGAGAATGGACACACCAGGACCTTCTGCCTTTGCAAACAGACTCCAAATGCATTTGTATCACTTTGTGCATCTGTCTTTACATGGGTACTGGGGAATTGAATCCTGGAATGCAAGCTTTTCAAACAAGTGCCTTGAACTGCTGAGCCATCTGTCCAGCCCTTTAAAAGAAAATTGTCTTTTAAATAGTGTGACTTCCACTTCACTGAAGAACATTAATGTGTTTTCCAGTTCTCACCTCCACAGTGTGCATGCATGTTTCTAAATTTTTGTTTGTTTTTAATTGTATTTTTTTCAGAGAGAAAGAGAAAGACAGAGAATGGGCACACCAGGGCCTCCAACCACTGCAAACAAACTCCAGACACATGCGCCACTTGCTGCACCTGGCTTTACATGGGTTCTGGGGAATAGAACTTGGCAAGAGCAATAACCGCTAAGCCATCTCTCCAGAACTTTATTTTATTTTTTTTAAGGTCTTGCTCTAAGCCTGACCTGGATCTCACCCTGTAGTTCTAGGCTGCCTTGAACTCACAGTGATCCTCCTGCCTCTACCTCCCAAGTACTGGGATTAAAGATGTGCACTGCCACTTTGCCTGGCTAATTTTTTTAATTGAATCAAGGTCTCACTCTAGTCGAGGCTGACTTGAAACAGTAGCCTAGTCTGGCCTTGAACTCACTGTCAGCCTCCTGAGTGCCAGGAGCAAAGGCATGTGCCCCACCACACCTGGCTTTGTTTCAGAGTTCTTAAATTTAGGGGTAGGAATTACTGAGGCAATTTCATATTTTTGCTATATTCCATCTAACTGTAAGCAGTGCTATCTCTGTGGTTAAAAGGTGTTTGCTTGCAAAGCCTGCTGGCCTGGGTCCAATTCCCAGCATCCACATAAAGCCAGATTCACAAAGTAGTGCATGTGTCTGAGGTTCATTCACAGTGTCGAAAGGTTCTGGCAGTCCCATATTCTCAAATAAATAGTTTGTAAGCGATTGATCCACCAGTAGAGTAAAACTGTCTCTTTAATGTCACTATTTCTGATCCTAATCCTGTGAGTTAA
>PVHP010012250.1:25680-43547 GCA_004024765.1 Zapus hudsonius
AGACAGAGAGAGAGAGAGAGAGAGAGAGAGAGAGAGAGAGAGAGAGAACCAGGGCCATCACCTGGTGGGTCTGGCTTATGTGGGTCCGGCTTATGTGCGTCCTGGAAAATTGAACCCGGGGCCTTAGGCACTGGAGGCAAGAGCCTTAACCGCTGAGCCATCTCTTCAGCCCTTACTCAATTATTTCTGAGGCAGGATCTCACATTGTATGTAGTCCACGCTGGCTTCAAACTTCCATCAACCCTCCTGCCTTTGTTTCATGAGTGCTAGATCAATACCCATTTTCACACTCTCCCTACTGATCCTAATAGACGAAGCTGTGTGTTAGGCCAATTTGCTCTTGGTGCTGGGTTGTAGGTTTCTTAATTTGTTCACCTATTATTATTTTGTGGTTCTGTGGATTGACGGAGCCTAGGGAATGCTAACCAGGCACTCTTATCACTGAACAATACCAGTCTTTTTATTTAGAGATGGGTTACCCAGGCAGGCCTTGAATCTGAAGGGGAAAGAAATAGCTATTTTGGATTTTCAAGGTAGAGTGTCACTCTAGCTTAAACTCATGGTGAGAACCTCCCAAGTGCTTGCACCACCATGCCAGGCTTTTGCCTTGGCTTATTTACTTACTCTTTGGTTTTCGAGGCAGGGTTTCACTGTAGTCCAGGCTGACTTGGAATTCACTATGGGATCTCAGGCTGGTCTTGAACCTCTGGAGTGCTGGGATTAAAGGTGTGTGTCATCACACTCGGCTTGCCTCAGCCTTTCTAATAGCTAGACTTCAGGCCTGTAAATTTAATAGTGTCAGTTGTCACACAAGCCCTGTAAAAGCACATCTTCAATACGATAGGATACAGTGGACCCCTGGTTTGGAGACTGTCTGGGGTAAGACGGGGGTGGGGGTCCAGGGAACAGCCAGCAGCCTCGCCTGTCCGTCCCGCAGCTCATGATGGAGCAGTCCAAGAAGTCTTCGCTCATGGTGGCCCGCAGCATCCTCAACAACAAGCTCATCAGCAAGAAGCTGGAGCGCTATCTGAAGGTGAGGCGGGCGGCGGGCGGGCAGGCGGGCAGCGGGCGGGCGGGCCGGCCGGCCGTCGTGCCCCAGGGCGGCTTCCAGCTCTCCTCCTGCCTGCAGGGCGAGAACCCGTTCACCGACAGCCCCGAGGAGGAGAAGGAGCAGGACGAGGTGGAGGCCGGCGCCCTGGACGAGGGGGCGCCGAGCGAAGCGCCCGAGGGAGCCGAGGGCGGCCGGGCCCAGCCCCCGGTGCCTCCCGAGCCGGCCGCGGGCGCCCCGCCGCCGCCGCCGCCGCCGCCGCCGCCGCCGCCCGAGGACGAGCAGGGCGCGCTCCCCCTGCTGGGCGGGGCGCTGCAGCGCAAGATTCGCGGCATCCCGGGCCTCGACGTAGAGGACGACGAGGAGGGCGGAGGGGGCGCCCCGTGACCTCCCGACCCCACCGAGCTCAATAAACTCCTCCCTGCCTGCCTCCCTGGTCTGGTCTGGACTTTCTGGGGGCGCCGAGCGCGCGTGCGCACGCGCTAGCTGCGCCCGGAAGGCGGAGCCTGCGGGCTCCCGGCGTGCTGCGGGCGCGGACCTTAGCAACCCGGAAGGCTGGGTGGGTCGGCGGGGCGGGGCGGGGCGTCCCTGAAGGCCAGCCAATGGTGGCGTGCGGAAGCGGTGACGCTCGGGCGGACTTGGCTTCCGGCCGCGGGACGTGCGTTCAACGCTCGCGTCTGGGAAGGCTAGGGCAGAGGGGCTGCGGGCTGCGCGGACGACATGGAGCAGAGCTACGGAGGTGCGGGCGGGCCTGCGGCCTGGGGTCGGGGCGGGAGGGGCTCGGAGGGAGGCCTGGGGCGCGCGGGCCTGCCCGCGACCCGCGCCTTCCCGCTCGGGACGCCGCCGCAAGATGGCGGGGCGGGGCGCCTGCTCGGGTCACGCACGAGAGCCGCCCTCCATGGAGGCTCTCGTCCCAGGTGCCCCAGCGCGCTCGCGGGCCTGATCTGGCTTGGGTCTCGGGGTGCCCTGCCTCCTGCGGCGGGGGCGGGGGGCCGGAGGGCGAGCCGGTCGTCCAGGCTCGGGGACCTTCCTTGACTTCCGCCGGGACGCCTGCACAGAAACCCCCACGCTGTTGCGTTTTAACACGTGGTGTTTTTGACAGGCTACGGGGCTTGGAGCGCGGGACCTGCCAACACCCCGGGTAAGTGGGCCCCGCACCCACCCCGTCCCTTCCCCCAGCTCTTTGGAGCTCCGCAGTGTGCTCAGGAGTAGGTTCAGGCCCTGGCTTGAGCCTCAGCGGACCCATCGCTCTGGTGTCTCTCATACTAGAATTGAAGCCAGGTCAGCACTTGGGTCCCTTGTCTGCATAGCCTAAAGACCCATTTTCCGTCCCTCTTCTTTCTCTCTGCTTGCCAATGAATAAATAAAAATATTTTTTTAAAAACTGGAGCCGGGTTTGGTGGCTCACACTTTTAATTTGAGTAGTCTTGAGACTAGATCAGGGGGCTGAGGTAGGAGGATTTTCATGACCTTCAGGTCAGCCTGGGCAAGAATGAGACCCTGTTGTCAAAACAAAAATTAAAAAATTAGTGTGTCACGGAATGTTTTTCTTTTTAATATTTTTACTTATTCTCAAGGAGAGAGAATAGGTAAACCAGGACCTCCAGCCACTGCCATCGAGCTCCAGATGCATCATTTTGTGCATCTGGCTTTACATGGATACTGGGGAATCGACCTCCAGCCTGTCGTTAGGACTTGCAGGCAAGCACCTTTAGCTGCTGAGCCGCCTCTCCAGCCCTGAAATCTTAATCGTTTTCTTCTCTTGTTTTTTCTTTTCTGGTTTTTCCAGGTAGGGTCTCGCTCCAGCTCTGGTTGTTCTGGAATTCACTATGTAGTTTCAGGGTGGCCTCAACTCATCTGCCTCCCCAGTGCTGGGATTAAAGGCATGTAGCCACCATGGTCTGGAATCTTTTTCTTACGAGGTGTTTTTCCTCTGACTAAAAATATAAAGCCTATTCCTAGCTTGATTGCTGACATAGACAGTGGGTTAGATGTGACCTAGAGTTTTTCTGACCCTTGTTTTTTGAGTTGAGACCTGAGCAGCTAGCTGTTCCAGGGCACAAAGGCTTGCTGCTCTGTCCAACCCTAGAATATGTTCCCGTCACCATTAGGGGCAAGGCCATTCTTCTGTGTATCACCATTTGTCCCTCCCAGGACACCTGTGGCACATAAGGTGCCCTTGCTCAGCTGAGAGTGTGGTTTTCCACTGGTGCTTTGTTGAGATGGTTGTCAGTACCTGGGCTCTGGCTTCTGGTGAGAAGAGCTGTTGACTATGCACCAGCTTCTCGAGTATATGGCTTCCTTTCCCTGGCCTTTGTTTTGTTTTTGGAGGTAGAGTTTTGCTTTTTAGCTATTTCCAGGCTGACCTGGAATTCACTATGTAGTCTCGAGAGTGGCCTCCAACTCACAGCACTCTTTCCCTGGCTTTTATGGGAGAAGTTGGGCTTGCCTGGGAGTGAGACATGCTAACTAAGGAGCACAGCCTTGTTCTGGTGGTGTGAAGTGACAGCCCTCCGTCAGAGGAGTTGTACACTCTTCTGCTAGTGACGTTTGTGTTTCTGTTTCCTGTAAGGTACATACGGAAGCAGCATGGCCAGCTGGCAAGGTATGTTCTGTCCTGAGTGTCTTCACGTGGGCAAGTAAGGCTCTCAGCAGCCACCTGACTGGGATAGAGGCCCCTGAGTCTCCACTCCCCGTCAGGGCTGCATGCTAAAGCTTGGGCCACCCCAAGGGGACCTGAGTGGTTACGTTACGGGAGAGCTAAACTTTCATTCCTGGGCTCTCAGCCACCTGGCTTTGCATAGAGAAAAAGTCCTGGTGTCTGTTAGAGGCCGCGATTCCATGGTTTGCAGAAGGTGCTGCTGGAATCTGATATGGTTCCTCTTCCCGCTGACAGGTTATGACAACTACAACTACTACAGTGCTCAGAACACCGGTGTCTCCGCAGGAGCCTCCTACAGCTATGGCCCAGCCTCATGGGAGGCCACCAAGGCCAGTGAGGGTGGCCTGGCAGTTGGGGGCTCTGCCATGCAGGTGGCCTCTTTTGGTCCAGAGCCTTGCACTGACAATTCTGACTCTCTCATTGCCAAGATCAACCAGCGTTTGGACATGTTGTCCAAGGAAGGAGGCAGGGGCGGGAGCAGCAGCAGTGGGGAAGGCATGCAGGACCGGGAGAGGTGACTATAGCCCTTGAGCCCTGGGGGACCCCTGCCTGTGTGATTTCATTCAGATGGGGTAGCGTCGAAGACTTCATGAATGGAGGGTGGTGGGACTGGTCCTTAAATGATTTCTTATTTCAACTAGTCGAGAGCTCCATGTTCTTCGTTCATTAGCAATGTTTGAGAGGGAGAGTCTGTTTTGCCTTCCTGGGCAATTAGGGGTGCATGTAAGGTCAGCTTAGCCGGAGTTTGTCCTGGGAGGGCTGTTAGTGGCTGAGCGAGTTCTGTGGCTGCTTCTAACAGGCTGTGCTTCCTTTGCAGCTCCTTCCGCTTCCAGCCATATGAGTCCTACGACTCCAGGCCTTGCTTGCCTGAGCATAACCCTTACCGCCCCAGCTATAGCTATGACTATGACTTTGAACTGGGGACCAACCGCAATGGTAGCTTTGGCGGGCACTATAACGACTGCCGGGACCCAGTCCGTGAGCGGGGCTCTCTTGATGGCTTCATGAGGGGTCGGGGCCAGAGCCAAGGCCAGGGCCAGGGCCGCTTCCAAGACCGGAGCAACTCCAGCACCTTCATACGTAGTGAGCCCTTCATGCCACCCTCTGCTTCCTCTGAGCCCCTGTCCACTTCCTGGAACGAGCTGAACTACATGGGTGGACGTGGTCTAGGAGGGCTCTCTGCCTGCAGACCCCCTGCTCCCGTATATTCTCAGTCCATGGCCCCTGACTATGGCATGATGGGCGTGCAGGGGGTGGGCGGATATGGCAACACCATGCCCTATGGATGTGGCCGGCCCCAAGCTCGAATGCGGGATTGGGTAAGCATTCATCAACTTTCAATGGATCTTTTCTTGCTAACAGCTTTATTGAGGCAAAATTTATGTACTGCAGGGTCCACTCACTTTTCATTGTATAGTTCCACTTTGAGTAAGTTGACACCAGCCAAGTTTAGAATATTTCCATCACCTCAAACCTGCTCATTAGCTCTCATTCACTGCCCTCCCTAGCCTCTGACACTCATGTGCAATCCATAGGGATCACCCTGCTGTAGACATTTCATAACAGTGGATCACAGAGAATGGAGACCTTTGTGTCTGCTTTCTTTAAGCATGATGTTTCATTTGAATTTTGACTCTTTGAAAAGACCTTTTCCTGCCTTTGTTCTCTGTACTTACCCTTACTCATTTCTGTGGGGCATCTTAATGGTCCAGATTAATGGTTCGTGGGATGTGCTTATATTTGTAGCCCAGGAGGAGAGGGGTTGAACACTTCGGACCAGACAGCATGGGCAGGAAGCGGAAGCAGTTTCCCATGTATGAGGAGCTAGATGCCAAACTGGCCCGGGCTGACAGTGAAGGAGATTTGTCTGAAAACGGTAAGTCCTGGGGGCTGTTAGGCCAAGGTTAGGTGTAAGATGGTCAGTTGCCTGCCCGCTTGCGAGCAGGAAAATGGTGTGGTGCCACCTGCCCAGAGCCTGACATTTCCTATTTCCTATGCCTGACAGATGATGGAGCTGGTGACTTCCGGTCAGGAGATGAAGAATTCAAGGGTGTAAGTCCACCTTTCCAGGTTATCCCCCTTTTGTCTCAGAGGGTCCTTTACCATATTCTTCTTCATAGCAGTGGCAATAACTGCCTTGGTAGACTCTCTATTACCTACCTCTGAGTTTACCAGATCTGGTAGCTAGGTTCTCTTTTAAGTTAGCACTTTCTTTTAGTTAGTACTGGAATTGACATCCTATAGATTGGACCTTTTGTTTTGTTTTGTTTTGTTTTTGAGGTAGGGTCTTTAGCCCATAATGGAATTCACTATGTAGCCTCAGGGTGGCCACAAACTCTTGGTACTCCTACCTCTGCCTTCGGAGTACTGGGATTAAAGGCGTGTGCCAACTTGCCCAGCTATGGACTGGAACTTTGTAATCCACAGGCGCATGAGCTTGGTTTTGTGGGATATAGAGCTGTTTGGGTATGCTTTTGCCAAGGGGCAGGTTGTGTAGCTTTAGAGAGACCTGAAAGAGGGTCTGGCTTAATAACAAAAGTCAGCTTAGTAACTGATCACTCATGCACTGCTCTGTGGCCCTGAGGCTTGTTCTCACAGTGCCTCATTTCCTGGAGCATAGCAAGCCCAGGTGTAGGGTGAGGCCACCCACCAGGTGGTAACCAGGGTGAGGGATGTGGAGAATTCTGGGGCTACCATATCACTGCTGCTCATGTTCCCTTTTTTAGGAGGATGAATTCTGTGACTCCGGGAAGCAGAGAGGTAGGCGTTCATTATCCATTGCTGCTTTCCTGTGCCTGTCCCACATTTACTGCCCAGCTTTCTCTAAGCCAGGCTGGTCTTCAGAGCAAGACAGCCCTGCATGGAGGTACCTGTGGCTCACAGAGTAGGAGCTGTAGATATAGGCCTAGCTGTGGCATCATCTTGTTTGGCTCCTAAATGTCTGAGGCAGGATTTGATCACTAGATGCAGGAGTCCAAGGAGCCCATCTCTGGGTATCTGTGACACTCACTGTTGGAAAAAGTTTTAGAGATCCGAAGAGATAAAGAGGCCCCCTTCTCATCAGTGCAAGTCCCTGTCTAGTTTCTTCTCAGTTGCTAGTGTAGGGCTGTGCTCCTGGTCTGTCTGCCAGGGAAGCAGGCATCTGCAGTGCCTGTGGGTGAGGGACTGAGGGCAGACAGCTGCTGTGGTTGGGAGGGGGGGGGTTGACTTGTCTACCCAGGCCTACTTATCCAAGCAGTCATCACTCAGCAGGTCTTGTCAGTCTCAGAACAGGAGACCCAAGAACCCAAAGTAAGTAGAAAGAGCAGAACATTGTATCCCTGGGGGAACATGGAGAGGCAGCCTGGGCTGCAGGGGCAGGGGCCTTACACTTACCCAGAAATTGTCTTTCTCCCTCTTTCCTGGGCCTATCCTAGCTGTTCACCCCAAGAATCATAGGCTAACCCTGTCCCAGTAATGCAAAGGCCTTTGCCTGGCCGCCTCCCCTTGGGCTCTCAGGATAGCCAGCTGTCCATCGGAAGTCCCTCACCTCACACCTTGTCTGCAGCATGGGTCCATGCACTCAACAGCTCATGCAGCCTGGTAAATGCTAAAGCAAAGGTGACATGTTTGTTACGCACAGGTCCTGCTACCCAACCAGGATGACTTTGCTATTAAACAGCAGTCATAGTTTCAGGCAGTGACCTCTTGCCAAAAGTCCCACACATCCTTTTGAGAGGCTTCTGAGCAGCGCACGCCGGTCGCCATCTTCGTGGGACAGTCTCGGGACTGGCATCAGGGGTAGGGGTTACAGTTCAGATGCTTAATCCAACCTTTTTCAGCATCCAGAGCCTGGGGATCCAGCCTGGCCACATGCTGGGATGCTGGCTGCATGGCTCTCCATGGGAGCTTGTGCGCCAGCCCCAGGGGATGGATGGGAGGACCAATTGGTCTCTTCCCATTTTTGTTTCTAGGATTCTTCCTACACAGCCTGGGGAAGGTCTAATTACTTCCACTAGGTGTGGAAGATAGAAATTGGGCCAGCAAGGACTGTCAGACCTGCTGAGGCCCTAGTTCAGACGAGGCCAACTGGACGGTCATCACAGCCCACCTAGAGGTGGGACGGAGGGCGGTAGAGCAGCTGCCTCTGTATGTGGGGAGAGTGTCTTCTCCTTAAGCAACAACAGGGGAAACCCAATCATAGGGCACCAGCTTGAACAAGCAGGCGGGCCATGGAAGGAGTGAGGTGACCCTTCGGGGTTCTCATCAAAGGCCCTGATACATCAGGAGCCTTCAATAGCTTCTCAGTGTCTTGGGCTATCCTGGCCCTACCATACCTGGAGGTAGAAGCTGAGCAACAGTATGGCTGCCAGCCTGCAACACCCAGCTTGGCCCAGGACCTGAGCTCCTGCAGGGTCTTCAGCATCTCGGAGTGGTTTCTCTGTTATAGGAGAGAAGGAGGACGAAGACGAGGAAGTGAAGAAGAGAAGGGAGAAGCAGCGAAGGAGAGATAGGATGCGGGACCGAGCCGCTGACAGGTGAGCCGGTGAGGCAGGCAGCGGTGCAGAGTGCCTGAGCAGAGACCTGAGACTCTTGTGAATCACATAAGCTCTGTTAACTCCAGAGTTAATAAGAGACTGGCTCAAAACAAGACCAGGCAGAAAAGCAATGTACACAGATGGGTTATTTTGCACTCTGCAGGCAAGACACCCACCACAGGCAAGTACACGAGACACTGCAAGGGCATATTCATGTCCACACAAAAGCAAAAGTAACGTTTTAAGCCGGGTGTGGTGGCACACGCCTTTAATCCCAGCACTCGGGAGGCAGAGGTAGGAGGATCACCCTGAGACTACATAGTGAATTCCGGGTCAGCCTACCAAAATAAAGTTTCGTTTATTTTAAGTAAAAAGGCTCACATGACCCTGGCTTCCTTTTTTTGCCAGGCTTGGTGGCACACACCTTTAATCCTAGCACCTGGGAGGCAGAGGTAGGAGGATTGCTGTCAGTTTGAGGCCAGTCTGGGACTACAGAGCTAATTCCAGGCCACCCTGGGCTAGTGAGACCCTACCTTGACCTTGAAAAATAAAATAACAAAAATAAGAGATATTATCTGCTGGAGGCAGCTGAACCTGGACTTTTCTGTCCTCTGAAATGCATAGGAGCCTGGATTGATGTAAGGAATCATAGTGACCTTGGCAGAATATAAGACTTGGAATGTGAGTCTGGAGAGTGTGGAAGTTGTTTGAAGTTAGGTTTTTGTTCCTGCTTGAGGAATCTACCTCTGACCAACCTCTCTACTCACCTGGTAGTATTGCTGTGCTGATGGATTTGTGTGGCTCATGTGTGCCTACCAGGGGGCTGTCCTTTTTATTGACCTGGCATCCAGCATCCTGGAACATAACCTTTGTTCTGTAAAGCTAGCAAGAATGTTCCTTGGTGCTGATCCAAATCTAGAGTGTCTCTGGAGTTCCAGATGTTGTCTTCATTGGAGAATACAAAATAGGCCAGGTCCAAAGGGTATTACTGTTAGCACACGTTGGGCAGATCTCTTGTGGGTTAGAGAACAATCAGTGCCCACGAGACGAGTATCTGCTTGCTGAGTCTTTGGCCACACGTGGCTGCTTCTGTGTATAAAGAAGGTTCTCTTTGTCACTTAAGAGGGGGCCCTTTTCCTTAAGGCCAAGAGACTGGTTTTCTTGTGCAGAGAAGTGCAAGAACCAAAATACTGGGACATTTCTTTCCAGAAGCTTATCAGAACCCTAGATTTTCAAAATAATGGGGCATAGTGTGTTTTCATGCTTCATGGGAGCTGAGATGAAATTTATTTTCAGAGGGGCCTCCAACTCACAGCGATCATCTGCCTCTGCCTCCCAAGTGCACTGTCATGCCTGGCTACCCATTAGCATCTGTAAAAAACAAAACAAACTTATTTAGCTAGACATGGTAACACATGCCTTTAATCCCAGCACTCGGGAGGCAGAGGTAGGAGAATTGCCAAGAGTCAGAGGCCACCCTGAGACTACAGTGAATTCCAGGTTAGCCTGGGCTAGAGCAAGACCTACGGGGGTGGGGGGACACCGATGACATTTATTTGAGGGAAAGAATGGATATGCCAGGGGATCCTGTATCTGCATATGAACTCCAGATGCATGTGCCACTTTGAACATCTGGCTTTTACATGGACACTGGGGAATCAAATCTGGGCTACCAAGGTTTCCCTAGCAAGCGCCTTTAACTGCCAAGTCGTCTCTCCAACCCCTTTGTTTAACAGCCTTATACATGAGATTATGCGGTTCTCTTGGCTTCTCTGTTGTCTTGTGCTTGTCAGAGAGCAGAGCCTGTATCAGGTGCTGGCAAAAGTTCTGACACTTTTCACCGCAGAAGGTCTGGAACCCCTGGGCAGGAGCTCTCCAGATTGGTATCCTGAGAGACTCCTTGCTCTTTCTGTACTATACAGTCTGATTGCATCTGGTAAATTTTTAAAAGAATATGACAGAGGAACCTAATCTTTCTTTTTAGAATTTGTGTCTGGGGGGTATAGCTCAGTGGTAGCATGCACTGGGATCAACCCCTATAGCCACCTTTGTCCCATGTCATACGGCTTTTCTTTCAGTTGAGTCTGTGGACAACTGATGTTGAGTTGTGTAAGTTTTTGATTGTATGAGGTCTTCAGGAATTTCCCCCTCACATAAAAGGTTGCCCTAAGTTATTTTAGTGGCTACAGAGAAAGACATCTAAGAAGCTATGGGGTTAAATACTGGGGCCTTAGAACAATTAACTGGAGTATGGGCAATACACCATTCTAAAACCTCACCACCTTACTGTGGTCTCTAAGGGAGTTCTGGCCCAAAGAAATTGTGTGTGCTGATTTGCTGGTGAATCCTTTCCTTATAATTGCAAGGCTATACCCCATTCTTCAGAAAGGGACATTTGGGTTAGTGCTATACATCCTCCTTATAAGAAGCCAAAAATCTTGTCTCAAGAGTCATGTTTCCATGCTGAGCATGATGGCTCACACCTGTAATCTAAACACTTTGGAGGCTGAGATAGGAGGATGGCCTTGAGTATAACAGCAGTTTTGGCGATAGAATTAGGCTATCTTAAAAATAAAGTTTTTGCCACCCCCTCCCCCCAAAAAAGGTGGTCATGGTGGCACATGCCTTTAATCCCAGCACTTGGGAGGCTGAAGTAGGAAGATTGTCATGAGTTTGAGGCCACCCTGAGACTGCATAGCAGATTTCAGATCAGCCTGGACTAAGTGATACTTGCATGTGAGATCTGCCTGGCGACCTCTCTGTTACAACCGCACATTTTCTTCTTAAGGATTCAGTTTGCCTGTTCTGTGTGCAAGTTTCGTAGCTTTGAAGATGAAGAAATACAGAAACATTTGCAAAGCAAGTTTCACAAAGAGACACTGCGGTTTATAAGCACCAAGCTGCCCGACAAGACGGTGGAGTTCCTCCAGGTAAAGGACACTGGGCTCCTAGTGCAGTGCTAACAGCACTACAGGTGTCAGGATCCCTTGCTGAGAAGGGAAGGAAAACAAGAGGCCTAAATATGGTCCAATTTTCTTTTCTGAAATTCAAGCAGTTGTGCCAGTCTCCATGTCACAGGTTCTGCCCATAGAGCTGTTCCAATAACGTCATCTCAAGTCTTCATGTGTTTGCTCTCATTTCATTTGATGGTGTCTCCCAATCTTTGTAGGAGTACATCATAAACAGGAATAAGAAAATTGAGAAGCGGCGTCAAGAACTGATGGAGAAAGAAAGCCCCAAACCAAAACCAGATCCATTCAGAGGTGAGTTGTGATCTGTGGGGGGGGGGGGGGGTGTTCTAGATGCTCCTGAGACCCAAGACCCAACCCTTCCTTACATTCGGTGTTCAGAAGACAGTACTAGCCAAGGGTTCTTAAACATGTGAAGTTAAACCCTGTGAGGAACCCAGTGGTTAGTACAGTTCTCAGGCCATCTCCTGCCTTTTCCCTTGGGAGTTGAGAGGCCTGAAGAAGTAGGAAAGTTGACAGACAATTTTCTAGTATAGAGGCCACACTCCTACAGGAGGACTGGCTACACCTGACTCACATTCAGTCCTAACTGAATCCTTAGAAAGTGTGGCAGAGATGGGGAGGGGGGAATTGGGGATAACAACTCATTGTTTGCCCACTAAATAATGTAACTCATTATGGACAATAAAATATATATTAAAAAAAAAGAAAGAAAGTGTGGCAGAGAAAACGTAGGCTTCGTTGGTGAGGAGGAAGGAACTGACGCTTGCTTGGGTTTCGTCATAGGGATTGGCCAGGAGCACTTCTTTAAGAGAATTGAAGCTGCACATTGCCTGGCCTGCGACATGCTGATCCCCGCACAGCACCAGCTCCTGCAGCGGCACCTGCACTCAGTGGACCACAACCACAACCGCAGGGTGAGTGGCCGCCTCACTCAGGCTACATCAGAGCCTGCTGTGACAGCTCCCTCTGTGCTGTGCTGCTTCCAGCTTCTGTGCAATCTGAATGTGGACCAAAATTCCCACCTAAGCTGGGCGTGGTGGCTCACGCCTTTAATCCCAGCACTAGGGAGGCTGAGGTAGGAGGATCGCCTTGAGTTCAAGGCCACCCTGAGACTACATAGTGAATTCCAGGTCAGCCTGGACTAGAGCGAGACCTTACCTCGAAAAACCAAAAAACAAACAAACAAAAAAAAAAAAATTCCCACCTACTTGGAGGCTTAAGCAAGAGACACTTAATTCAAATCACCACAGTCCACCCCTGACGCCATAAACTGGACTAGCTGTCTACATGTAAAATGCAGTGCATTCAGTCCTAACACTGTTCAAATAGCCCGAGTCCAAGGTCTCCTAACTGTGATCTGTAAACCAAAAACACAATGTCACGAGTGAACATTTTTTTAATATTTTTTTATATTTTTATTTATTAGGAGGGGGCTGGTTGAGGCAGGGTCTCACTCTAGCCCAGCAAAGCCTATGGCAGTTGTTCTACCTCAGCCTCACAAATGATGGGATTAAAGGTGTGAGCCACTATGCCTGGCTAGACCTGACTTTATACAGGAGCTGAAATTCTCTAGATTTGAGAATGTTCCCTATCGATCACACAGAACTTGTCCAATTGCTGAGAAACTGCTTTTATAAGCTGTAGGCAGAGGATCATTTAGACAGTTCACTGGCCTTGGTGACCTGACCTTTTTATCTCTGACCTTCTTTGCTGATGGGGCTAAGGCTAAGCATCTAACTCCCAGGGGTCAGTAAAGAGGTTTTGATAAGAAGATACTGTCCACATGCATAGATGAAATTAACTAGGAATTGAAACCTTTCCAAGGGGGAATTACATCAGGTACAGACTGTTTTCTCATCACTGTTCACTCAGCAATACATTACAGCATTTATTTATATAGATTTAAGTCACTAGTTTTAAGACACAGTGTGTGGGTAGGTCCATTTATAAGGGATGTGAGTGTCTTTGCATTTACCTGACAGGGCCCTGCAGACAGCGACCCCACTGCTGTGGATACAGCTACAAATGAAGACTGGTGGGTGTGGTTCACGTTCCATGCTGCTTGCTGGCCCTGGCTCAGCCTCTCATTAGTTTACTAACTAGTTAACTAACTAGGAAACTGCTTTCCCAGCAATTTTTTTTGGTTGGGGGGAGGGGTTCAAGGTAGGGTCTCACTCTAGCTCAAGGTTACCTGGCATTTACTATGTAGTCTCAGGTTGGCCTTGAACTCAGAAGTCCTCCTACCTCTGCCTTCCAAGTTCTGGGATTGAAGGCCTGCACCACCATGCCTGGCTCGTAGCACCCTTAAAAATCAGTAGGAAAGCAGTCTATAAGCAAAGGATAGTAAGCAAGCTCCAAAACCGTCAAAAGTGATGGGCCCATGACTTTAACTGTGAAGTCCATACAACCCAAAAATCTAAAAGACTTGCTCATTCCCTACTTCATCCACATAGTTTATTTGTAAATGTTCGTTCTTTAGTCTTCTCTGTGTGGTACATGGGTATAGGTATATCTCTGTGTTTTTCTACCCTTGATCAAAGCTTTTTTATGTAGTTCACTTAACTTTGTTCCAGAGACTTTTCAGTACCTTCTTCTATCCTTGAAGCCTGGCTTGTTGAGATTCTCCTCATAAAAAAGGTGTTGCTATAGCTGGGCGTGGTGGCACATGCCTTTAATCCCAGCACTGGGGAGGCAGAGGTAGGAGGATCACCATGAGTTCAAGGCCACCCTGAGACGACATAGTGAATTCCAGGTCAGCCTGGCTAGAGCAAGACCCTACCTCGAAAAAACCAAAAAAAATTTTAAAAGGTGGTGCTTACATGTCAAGACATCTTGGCACTGCCTGACCAGTCTGTTCTCTTACTCCTCTTTTGCCACTTTAAAAGATCACCTTTGGTTGCTTTTGCAGTTGGCTGCAGAACAGTTTAAGAAAACAAGCCTCCATGTGGCTAAGAGTGTTTTGAACAACAGGCATATTGTGAAGATGCTGGAAAAATACCTCAAGGTTTGTGCAAGACTTGGTGTGCCTTTGAACTCTGGACATAATGGTACTGTTTAGTGGATTGGGGTGTATGGTGCTGATTTCACCATAAGAACCCTGAGCTGTAAAGGAATGAGCAGGGATGTGAGGACAATATGGTTGTGACATTGGTAACCATTGATCTACCAGAGTTGATTTGGCTGGCTAGGTGAGAGACCCTCTCCTCCCTCACAGCTTCCTTTGCGTCCCTCCAGAAGCTACATGCTCAATGAGGAGGGCTAGTCTTTGCTCAAAGGTAGAGTAGCTGCACTCCCCTGCCCTCAAGGAATGAACAAATGTGTAGAAAATACACAAGTTGGGTGTGTTCATTAAGCACGTCTCAACAACAAATTGGAAGGCACTAGAGAGATAGCTCAGAGGTTAAAGGCACTTTATTACAAAGCCCATCTTATTTACAAAGCCCATTACAAAGCTGGCCCAGGTACCAGCTATAAAGCCAGACACAATGTGGCCCATGCTTCTGGAGTTTATCTGAAGCTGAAAGAGGCCCTGGCGCATCCATAAACACATTCTGTGTGTCTGTCTGTCTGTCTCAAATAAATTTAAAAAAAAATTTTAAGTTTCAAAACCTTTATTCTGTTTGAAGACCTAATACAATGCATCAAAGCAACTTGATACATACATAGCTCCACTGACTCTAGAATTGAAGTGTCAAGGAGGCACTCCCTCCCCCACCCCAGTTGCCTTGTAAAGGCAGAATTACAACTAACCATGACATCCTCCCTCTCATCCAAAGACCAACTTAATTTTTGGGGGGGAGTTGCTTTTTCTCCCCCCCCCCCTCCATAAATAGCATCCTGGACAGCCAATGCTATCTCACGGTGACAAGTTCAATGTGAATTTGGTTAGTCTTTGCAATTGACCCAATTCTATCCTCTCCCTACCCATAGTACTAGTATATTTTATAATTCTAGATATTTTTACAAAATAAGAATTTGGCATTTTGGAACTTTGTCCCATATGAGGCATTGTACTTCAAAGTGTCTTTTTTTCTTAAATGACCCTTAAAATTCAAACAGATAGCAAGGTATGCTTTCCGATGACTTGGAAATAAAAATTAAAAATTTTTAATGGGGGCTGAAGATAGAGTTCAGCGGTAAGCACATGGTTAGCATGTGTGGTACCCTGGATTCAATCCCCAAATGTAAAAGGGTATATGTTCTGATAAAGCTTTTCTGAGTTTGTAGTCTGCAAAAGCCTGAAGGATTAACTCTGTTGGTATAGTTTGCTGGGGTTTTAAAAAATATTTTCATTTATTTGAGAGAAAGTATGGGGCACCAGTGCCTTCTATCACTGCAAACTCACTCTGGATGTGATGTATCTGGCTGTACATGTATACTTGAGAATTTAACTCCGGATGGGAGGCTTCACAAGTATTTCTTTCACCCCTGGGACTGATTTGGTGTTAATTCTGTCCAGGGTGAGGACCCTTTTGCCAATGAAGCTGTTGATCCTGAAATTGAAGGAGATGACAATTTAGGATGTGAAGAAAAAGAAGACACACCAGAGGAGGTAGCTGCGGAAGTATTAGCAGAAGTGATCACAGCAGCAGTGAGAGCTGTGGATGGGGAAGTTGAGCTGGTGGGAGATGACAGTGAAATGCTGGCTGAAAGGGAGGGTCCTGTGGACTTGGAATCCAGGAGTGATCCCAGCACAGAACAGCCCCTGGAAGAACTGGCCCATAGAACAGCGTATGAGGACGGAAACACCAAAACCGAGGCTGGAAGTGAGGCAGCAGTGGAGGCAGAAAACAGTGGAGCTATTGCTCCTGTCCCAGGTATCACAGAAGCAGAACTGGGGCCCACAGATACAGAGCCCAGTGATATCACAACAGAATGATCTTTTTTGCCCAGTTTGAAGTGATGTGTTACATGTGTTCTCTTGTTTTTTAGCAGTACTGAGGTGTATAAACTAAATTTGGTAAAGAGACTCCTTTCCAAACTATACCTCATGGGCTTACAGTGGGTGGCTTCCTGTCTCTGTTTGAAAGCTGCAAAAATTACATTTCCCCAAGCAATCTTGATGGCTCTTTTGACACTGCAGTTAGGATAATAAAATGTGGGCAGTTAGATCTCCAGTGTATTTGGCTTGTTAAATACTGCCACTGGTTGATTTTGGGGGGGTGGGATAAAAGGGGAGCATTCAGTGAAAGAAACATAGTGATGGGCTGGAGAGATGGCTCAGCGGTTAAGGCACTTGCCTCTAGTGCCTAAGGCCCTGGGTTCAATTCCCCAGGTCCCACATAAGCCACACCCACAAGGTGGTGGCTCTGGTGTACTCTCTCTCTCTCTCTCTCTCTCTCTCTCTCTCTCTCTCTCTCTCTCTCTCTCTCTCTCTCTCTGCTTGAAATTGAATAAATAAATTAAAAAAAAAAAAGAAAGAAACATAGTGAATTCCAGGTCAGCCAGGGCTAGAGCAGGACCCTACCTCCAAAAAATACATACATACATACATACATATATATATACACACACACATACATATCATCTGTGAATAGAACGGTTTAGGTTTTTTCATATCTGGGTACCTTTTATATCTTTTCTGTCGGGTTGCTTTTCTACAGCCTCCAGTAAAATGTTATAATCCTTGTTACACTTTTTTTTTTTTTCCTAGGGTAGGGTCTTATTCTAGCCAAGGCTGGCGTAGAACTCACTCTAGTCCCAGGTTGTCCTCGAACTCAGTGATATTCCTTCCTCTGCCTTCCAAGTACTGGGACTAAAGGTATCAACGCTATGCCCGGCCGGACCTTTTTTTTTTGGCAGTTTTGGAAAAGGAACCCAGGGCCTCATACATGCTAGACAAGTGCTTTGTAATTTGAGACTTCTCTAACCTTATTGTCTTCCCCTTGTGTATGTATATAGCATGTATATAGTATATGCATATCTCTGCGAGTGCACACAAACTTTTGCATGGTGCAGAAGCCAGAGCAGGTCCAGTGTCCTATATTTAGCCTATTTTTTTCCCTGTTTTTCAAGGTAGGGTATCACTCTAGCCCAGGATGACCTAGAACTCATTCTGTAGTTCCAGATTGGTCTCGAACTCCCAGTGATTCTCCTACCTCATTTCTTTTAAGTATATTTACACTGTCAGTATTTTTTTTCTCCTGCAAATACTATAACTGTCTCCAATCCACGGAAGCTTTGAATAAAGCCTTGAATAAAGAACGGAAGAGCTGGGGCTGACGTTCATGGTAGAGGGCCTTAGCTTGAGTGATGTCCCAGGTTCCATTCCCAGCACCAAAATTTGAGTTTATACTATCTCCTTTTGGGTAGTAAGTTTATGAGCCACCGGTCAACGAGTTAGGTGTTTTGGTGTCTACAGGACCAAGGCATTGTGGGTACAAGAACCACCATGTCTGCTCAGTAACCTGCCCAGCTACACTCAGGACAAATCCTAAATTTGCCAGGTGGAAAAGCCTACGAAGTTTCAGTCTCAGATCCCTCCTGGGATTTGGAAGCATTTTACTCTAAACAGGGACAGTTCAGAAGGTCCTCGCCGTCCACCTTGCTTGAGACTGCTGGGTACAGCAGGCTGGTTACCTGTGAGCTTCTGTGTGGAATTGCAGACATGTGCACTAGGTCCAGCTTCAGGTGGGCTCTAGGGGTCAGAACTCAGGTCCTCCCACGTG